>JAFIRS010002307.1:0-229339 GCA_018342105.1 Gonioctena quinquepunctata | reverse complement strand
AAATGGGGATTTGCAGTTAGTATGAGGGTTCCGTTAGTTTTTAGGTTAATGTAATAAAAATTGGTATTTGAGGTATTTGTTACAAATAAAGTAATGTGTTTCAGTGTTTTTAGAAATTCAACTCCTAAAGGGGAGAAAGTTTGTATGAGGGTTCCATTAGTTTTTAAGTTAAGGTCATAAAAATTTTTATTTGAGGACTTTGTAACAAATAAAGGAACACGTGTTTCAAAATTCATCCCCTTAAAGGGTGAAATAGGGGGTAAAAATTGGTATGGGGTTTCGGTGTTACAAATGAAGAAATTGTTTTATATATATATATATATATATATATATATATATATATATATATATATATATATATATATATATATATATATATATAAATATATATATATTAATATTTGATTTTGTTTTCATGTTTGAGCACATTCACAGTATACAGAATATATCAAAGAACTGTGTAATCCCCGAGATCGCAAGCATCCTTTGATTGGCACAGTGGAGCATTTGCCAATGAAGGTGAGGATTATTTTATTTGGTTATTTCAAGTTTTTCAAAACATTCGGAAATTACTCCAAATGTATTGGTTAAATGATACTTTATATCAAAATTGAACATGGGTAAGTCAGTGATGTTATGATTATTTTTGTGGTACGTCTTCCATCAACTTCCACGATGGTCACCCTTGTATCGTTTTTATGTATATTTTAGAGAGCCTGAAGATGGCAAAATACTCTCCGAAATGCATTTCCTAGAAATAAATGCTTTTTACTGTGGAGTACACTTCATTTTTTCTACTAATTAATTAGAAGTCCACCTGACATGAACTACTTTCATAATCTTTGTTTTTTTTTCATGTTCATCTAGCATCTGTACAGTTTACCCAGAATGGATCAAACAACAAACTAATTCTTCAATGAAGTGGGGATATGAGCTTCTGTTGAACTTACCTTCATCCATTGGGATATTCGCCGAATTATTATTAGTTTGAATGGATTATTTATTACATGTACCAATAGATGTTCTAAATATTACTGAATTGATACTTTCATTTAACATTTTGAACAAGATACTCTCAATGTTGAGATTTATTATTGTATTGAATGGATTATTGCATTTAGTAAATATTACTTATTGTATTGATATTTTTATTTAACTTTTCTAACTAGATTTATGATGTAGATATTCTTGATGTTGAATTAATGTATTGAATGAATCATTACATGTACTAATAAATGTTCCAAATATTACTGTATCAATACTTGTTTCAGCGAAATTTAAGATGTAGATATTCTTGATATTACCATTCATCATGAATGTATTATTGCATGTACCAATAAATGTTCCAAATATTACTGTAACATTTTATTTCAACTTTTTTACAAAATGTACAATGTAGATATTCTCGATGTTCTGTGATTATTTAGATACAATCATGTATACAAGTAAAGTCAAAAGTAATATATTGAACTTTTTCAGTACAATATCCTTATTCTATTTAAAAAATTCCCTATGTCCCTGCTGTAGAGCTTTGCGCTCTTTCCAGGGACAGCTATCAACTTTATTTTCCTTTCTGTTTACATTTCTAATTTTCTATCTAAAATTTTGATTTGTTTGGGGCGAGGAGAGCTGCGGTTCTTTTATCCTCCAATATATTCATGCCATTCGGCGTTCGAACGAAACGTGCAGCGGGAAACCGCAGAAAACCTTAAAAACTGCATATGAATATTACATTTTTAAATATTTCAACCTGTTTTTCATTTCATTTATAATTTGTCCTTAGAAAATACTTGTTGTAATACTGAAAACAATTTTATGCTTAGTGGGAATTTTGGGGGATTTTTTTGTTTGGTTGTCTGTTTGTGTGTATTTTTGTGGTATGTTTAGAATGCAATTTTTATTTCCAAAGTGAAATTCTTTGTTTATTGTTTTTGATTTGACATTTTTCGAGTTTTCTCGTTTTTCTGATTTTCGAAAGGTTTGTTTGGATATGAATTTAGTGATGGCATTTTTGTTTTTCTTGATTGTAAATTTTACAAATGAATTTGATTTTGCTTGAGTGTTTTTGTTGTATATGCATTCTTGGTGAATTTTGGTTTGAAATTTCGAGTTGAGTTTAATTTCGAAAATATTTGCATTTGTTGAGATTTTGAGTTGTTTGTAGGTTTTGATGTCGGTTTAGTTTGTTTTCTTGGGATTGGGTATAGGGGGTGAAATCAAATAAAATCGTGATTTATTTATTATGTGAAAGTTAAAGAAGAATGTTGTAATGATGAAAGTTCTTCTTGTAGTCCTTGCATGTGGGTGGGAAGTATTTTCGAGTCGAAAATATGGTCCTGGCTGACATTTTCGCATCGATTTATAATATAAATAAATTCATATTCTGTACCTGTGAGTGATTGTTTCAAGAAAGGTTGTAGATGTCCTAGTTTGTGAGAGACAAAAATGTTCATGAGAAATGCAGAGTGAGGTGCTTAGATTGGAAGAAACGCTAGATTGTACGTGTATGTTATTTGAGCGTGTTGCTTATATGTATAGAAATAAATACAGTAAGATTATTTTAGATAAAAACAGGAGACAAGTTGAACATTTAATTAATATTACCCGGATTAAGAAATTTAATTGGAAAAACAAGTGTTATTTTTGATATAAACAAATTTCATGCAACATTTTGTTAAAATAAACTGTCTGCAACTTCTGCAACATTAAATTGCTATACGATTTATCATGCTTGATAACTATATTCAAAAAGTCTTTGGAATAACTGGAATATAAAATGAAATCACATTCATCCAGGTTCAGGATAGCCATTCCCAGTTGAACCTGGCAATAATATGGATGCTTTTTCCTCAATGTTAACCGATCATTATCGATTAGCAAGTAACTGCAATCATGAACAAATTCAATAGCAGGTTTCGTTTTACCTAGAAAAAACAGTGTATTGAGAAACTACTTATACAAGTATTGACTACTAACCTATGAAAGGGCACTTGATTTCCAGTTGTTTCATAGGTAGTCCATTTTTAACAACAACCCCATCTGGGGAATAAGCCAGCCATGGCTGCTCTTTACAAATTACCACACCAATTTCTTTGACATTGTAACTATTCCTCAAAGCATATGACGCTCTTGCCTCTGACTCAGTATTGATCCCATGCCTGGTGAACCTATTCATAAAAAAAAGAAATTTTTTTCAATTATCACACACAAACTTGTGCTACGACAAGGGCTCAAAATGACCAAGAAAATTGGGGGTGATATTCAGAGTTGATTGAAATTGCTGAATATAACAAATGTACATACTTATTTGTGAATCCTTTGGGCCAAAAATATTTTACTACTTTTGAATGCCAATCACCTCCTTTATAAGCAAATATTTCATAGCATCAAGAGCCAGTAATCCGAAATTTTCTCTCAAACTTCCACAATAGTTTGTCTTTCAAAGTTTCCTTTGCAATTTCAATACAATTACTTCTCTCAATGCTTTGGTATATTTGTTTGCAGCATTCTCTAGTTGGAATGACTTCTGGGAGGGTTTTGATCACAGAGGACATCTCTGCAGTTTTAAAAATGGCCTCCAACTCTAGATCATCCCCCTCTTCCTGCAATGGACCAGACATTCCGGTTTGGTTATTTCTTTTTCTTTGCCTATTAAAAAACATGAAATTATATTGAATATAAAATCAACCCACACCAACCGGTGCTTTGACAATGACGAATTTGGAACAGCAGCACATAATCTTTCTAAAATATTAATTTGATTTTCTTCAGTGACAGGAACTTCTCTCAGACATGGACAATTTCTAATGGGTGGTATTTTAGATATGCAGTCCGTATTAATTAAGGGTTTTGGGTGGTAATTTTCTAAAGCTCTTGATTTTTCTTTCTTCCAATATGCTTCGATATCAGTACAGGAAAGCTCTTCGAAATCCAAAATGCTCTGTCTGAAACAAAAAACAAAGGACAGAAAAACAAAAACGACAATTATAGAAAATTTTGGATTTATATCCAATCGACAATGGCTTGATATGCCTTATTAACACTATATTCAATACCACCTGGAACACAGACATAGCAATGCAGCTACATGCTTGCACCTGCTGGACTGACCAGCTTTACAGGTACAAGTGACTTCCACCACAGAAACAACACATTCTTCATTCCACTTGAACATTGCCTCCAGTTCATGCATTGGATTATTAAGTCCGCTGCTTTTCAAACAGAGTGCAAATAGTTTGAGACTTTTAGGATTTTTTTCTGTTATGCCACACATGACAATGTGGCCAGCGTTCAAAACTGCCTGTCCTTCATTGATGCATCGTGAGTTTGGAGTAGCCTCCAAATACATGAACAACTTGTCTATTCCTAGGTAAATAAGATTGTAATTGATCAGTTAAATACCTGGAAAACTCGAAAGAAAATGAATATCAAAGTCAATCCTCCAAAACTTCAGAACAAATCTAAAACCCAAAATGAACAGGTTAGGAAAATTGAATATTTCAACAAATAAGGGTATTGTCACGTCTTCAATCGCACAAATAGACCTCTATTAAACGTTTCTCAGTCACAATATATTATCCACCACTTCACTAAAGAGTTCTAAATGTTATTAAACGCACAAATAAAAATGTAAACACAAAATTCCAATATTACTGAAGCCTGTATAATGCCGCCATTTGTAGAAAACGGTGGTGCCCTCATCGGTCGATTTCCTTCCCAATTGTAATCTCTGTTACGTAACTTCGGGGCTTCTCATAGTAAGCTGGATTTATAGTTTGGCGGACTGTAAATGTAGACGCACTACAAAAAGATCAACCATACGCGACTGAAATTGAGGTCGTAGCGCTAGATCGGCGAAAACCAGAACTACTCTCTGGGCCATTCGCGAATTGTTTAAATTTTGGGAGTGGTTATTGAAAATTCATTTCGTATTGAGTTTTCAAAGTGGATTCGCCTTCTGACCGTGGAAGAGAGGTCAAGTTTTGCCGTTTATTCATCGTGCCTTGCAAAAATAAAGAGGCAAAAGTGTAGTTCAATAAATGTTTGTGAAGATATTAGCCCCTCATTTTCTACGCCGGTACCCAGGCCGGATGACAACGTATTTGTCGGAAGAAGGGGTCTTCAATTGTAAAATCGGAAGATACTGTAACAGTTTAGTGCAGTTCAACGTGCATTGCATATTCGAAAATTATTGCAAGGGGGGCCAGTGAGATCTAATCCCACGAGCATATATGTATTGTAACGAACCTAGGCCGGACCTGTCACCTCACGCGTTGCCCTCGACAACGATGAGGTCATCCCCGGAGATATTCGAGAACAATCCAGTCGCTCTGCCGCGGAAAACAACGGTCAATATTGGAAACAATTGGAACATGCTGGTCGCCAACTGCCAGAATTCGAAAGATCGGGAATTCTGTAACGGAGATAAATAGGCAATCCTCAAGAGGGAGTCACAGTCGGAACGAGCCCATACGATCGAGCTATACAGTGGCGTAATATAAATTAAGTTGTAGATTTAAGTGTGAAATAAATTAGTAAAAACCAAGTTAAGTTTATTTACGTAACAATTGGTGTCGGAAGCGAGATTTTGAAAATAAACAAGTGATTGTGGAGTGGATAGTCAGAAAAATAAATTGATAGACCTTTTTGTACGCCCAAAATAGACAGTGGCCCGGTTTTCGCGAAGTGGACAATTGTGCGTGGGAATATAAACTGATACACTGTTCGCGTGAAACAGACAATAGACTGGTGGCCCGTGGAAAAGAATTCGCGAAGTGAATTTTTAACAAACTGATAAACTTTTCGTGTGAAACAGACTGATACCTCGTCAAAGACAAAATGTGTTCAAGAAAAGTGCGCCTTGCGGATTTGAAGGTAGCGGAATTGAAACAGGAATTGGAGGAAAGGGAACTGGAAACAACGGGTAAAAAGCAAGCACTCCAGGAAAGACTTGCAGAAGGACTTATACAAGAAGGTGAGGACCCCGAAACATTTTTATTCGAAGTTCCCGGAGGTGATTTGAGTCCGATAATAGAATCCTTGAAAGAAGAGCTGCAACAAAATTCGAGGACTTTGGAAGAAAATTCAAGAAGCCTGGAAGAAAATGCAAGAAATCTGGAAGAGAAGCTTCAAGAAAATTCTAGAAATCTGGAAGAGAAGCTTCAAGAAAATTCTAGAAATCTGGAAGAGAAGCTTCAAGAAAATTCTATAAATCTGGAAGAGAAGCTTCTAGAAAATTCAAGAAGCCTGGAAGAAAATGCTAGAAATCTGGAAGAGAAGCTTGAAGAAAATTCTAGAAATCTGGAAGAGAAGCTTCAAGAAAATTCTAGAAATCTGGAAGAGAAGCTTCTAGAAAATTCAAGAAGCCTGGAAGAGAAGTTCCTGGAAAACACAGAAGGCCTAAAAAAAGAATTGTGTGGTGTGGCTAATTTTCTAGAAGAAAGAATGGGAACCGTTGAGACAGAGATAGATAAAATTAGGGAGCAAATGAACACGGAGGTAGATAAAATCAAAGATGGGGTCGAGGCAGAAATGGACAAAATGAAGGAAACGAAGGAACGATGCTGGAAAAACGAATTAATAGTGCGCCCTCCTCAGAGATGGTTAAAGAAAATGCAATGCTGGACTTGAGTTTGAACTTGGATAAAGTTCAAGAGGGAATAAAAGATGTCAAGGTCATTTCAGAAATAGGGAAGCTTTCCATGAAGCCGCCTCAGTTCGACGGAAAAACTCCATGGGCAAATTACCGCCGGCAGTTTGAAGCAGCGGCCAAAGCAAACGGATGGAATGTAGGGGAAAGAGCTGTAGCACTGACACTTGCATTACGTGGAGAAGCGACAAATATTCTACAAACTCTCACCGCCCAAGGACAGGAGGACTATGATCAGCTGATTAAACATCTAGAATTACGATATGGCCACGCCCACTTGGAACACGTATACCACTCCCAGCTGAAAAATCGCTGCCAAAAATCGGGCGAATCCTTACAAGAATTCGAAACTGACATTGCACGCTTGGTTCGTCTCGCATATCCAGCCACACCAGAAAATGTAATGGAGCGACTAGCGGTTCAAGCATTCCTGGATGGACTCCGTGACCAAGAAACCAGACAAGCGTTGACACTAGCCCGTCCAACACATCTCGTAGACGCACTGGCACGCGCTTTGGAATTCGAGGCAGCGAAACAATCTTGCAAAAGCCAGAGTAAAGTCCGAATGATTGAGGAAGACTCACAGGAGCCTGTTAATTTGGAAGCTGCCATAAGGAAAGTGATTAAGGAAGTTTTGCCTGAGAGAAGACAGATAAGATGCTGGAATTGTGGCAAAATTGGACATGTGCGTAGCAAATGTCCAACATTCGAAAACACGACTCCGATGCAGAAAAACTAAAGAAAGTCGACGAGAAGGGGCAATCGTCGGCCTGTGTCCAGCAAGCCCCGGTTAACAACGCATATGTCGCTATCCTGCAACGACAGAACAGAGGTGTTTTTGTAGACGGTCTCATCAATAACGAGCCTTGCACCATGCTGCTAGATACAGGTGCGACTAGGACAATTCTCGGGCCTTCCTTTGCCAGAACACCGGAACGAATTGAACCGACAACTTGGAAGCTACGCACAGCAACAGGGGAGCCAGCTACTGTATATGGCGAGCTACCGATTGAAATAATTTTGGGCAGCACTAAAGGGAAACATCAGGCACTTGTAGCGGACATCGAAGACGATGCAATCATCGGAATGGACATCATGAATTCCAGAGGGTTTGAATGGGATTTCAAAGACGGCGTCCTACGTGTCAACGGAGAAGAGCTGGTACTTCATGGGAGAAGTGAAGAGTTGATCCGTGTGCTGTTGGCTGAGGATGTAAGCGTACCTGAAAGGGCTGAAACCATCCTGGAGGCTCGCCTGGACGGGAGTGCGAGCAGTGGAGACGTGGTGATGTTCGAGCCCAAACTTCATGATGAGAAAATTGGACGAGGGATTGCCCTAGGGAAAACCCTGTTACGTGCTGAAAAATGTGTACCGGTAAGGGTCATGAATGTCAATTACTTTCCAGTGACCTTAAAGAAAGGAACAATTTTAGGGCACTGCTCGTCAGTTTCATCTGTGATCCGGGGCGTACGAGGTACGATTAGCCAACCCAACAACTTGCCCACAGAACTAGAAAAATTAGTTGCCATCTCTTCCAAAGATATAAAACCAGCTCAACAGCTCAAACTAAGAGATTTAGTCAAAAAGTACCAAGACATCTTCGATACCAGACAAGGAAAAGGAGGTCGAACTAATGTGGTCCAGCACAAGATTGATACTGGGGGTGCCCGACCAATCCGGCAATCAGCAAGAAGACTTCCTCTTGCCAAGAAGGAAGAGGCTGACAAAATAGTCAGCGATATGGGAAAAGAAGGAGTTATCGAACCATCTGACAGTCCCTGGTCCTCTCCAGTCGTACTGGTGAAGAAAAAGGATGGATCGACACGCTTTTGTGTAGACTATCGCCAACTTAATAATGTCACGAAGAAGGACAGTTACCCTCTCCCGAGAATAGATGACACCCTAGACACGTTGGCTGGTTCCACGATTTTCTCGACCCTTGATCAGAAGAGTGGATATTGGCAAGTAGAACTGGCTCAGGAAGATCGAGAAAAGACTGCTTTACCATCGGCTCAGGATTGTGGCAGTTCACCGTTATGCCATTCGGGCTCTGTAATGCTCCCGCCACATTCGAAAGATTGATGGAGACAGTGCTGAAGGGACTCTCATGGAACACGTGTCTAGTGTATCTCGACGACATAATTGTGGTCGGCAGATCGTTCGAGGACCACGTGAAAAACTTGGAGGAAGTATTCCTGCGACTGAGGAACTCCGGATTGAAGCTGAGCCCTAAGAAATGCCATCTGTTCCAAAAGAAGTACGATACCTCGGCCACGTTGTCTCTGGGGAAGGAGTAGCAGTGGATGACCAGAAGATCAAAGCTGTTAAGGATTGGCCCATCCCAAAAGACATTCACCAACTTCGAAGTTTCCTTGGTTTATGCACATACTATCGCCGATATGTGCTGGGATTCGCCAACATCGCTAAACCACTGACCAGGCTCACGGAGGGCCAAACAAAGTTCCAGTGGTCCGAAGAATGTCAAGACTCATTCAGGAAGCTGAAAGGAGCTTTGATCAACGCACCTGTACTGAGCTATCCCCTACCCAAAGGGAAATTCATTTTGGATACGGACGCCAGCAACGTGGGACTTGGAGCTGTCCTATCTCAGATCCAGGAGGGACAGGAGAAGGTCATTGGCTATTTCAGCAAGACGCTTAGCAAACCAGAGCGCAATTACTGTGTCACCAGGCGAGAGCTGTTAGCTGTTGTAAAGGGAGTGGAGCACTTCTACAAGTACGTGTATGGAAGAATATTCCTGTTGAGAACTGACCATGCAGCTCTCAAATGGCTCTTACAGTTCAAAAATCCTGAGGGTCAAGTAGCACGTTGGATCGAGAGACTCCAAGAATTCGATTTCGAGATCGAACATCGAGCCGGAACTAGCCATAAGAATGCAGATGCCTTGTCGCGAAGACCATGTCCAGATGATTGCTCACATTGCCGACGAGCAGAAGAGAAAGAAGCAACACTTTGTAGAACCGCGGCAATGGATGACAACTGGAATGACAGCAAGATCCAGAAAGACCAAGAGAAAGACCCCGACCTTGGCTTAGTTGTCAGCTGGAAGAAGGGCAATCGAAGACCATCATGGCAGGAAGTCGCAGGTTACTCGCCGGCTGTTAAGTCCTATTGGGCACAATGGAACTCTCTTATTCTGGACAATGGGATCCTGAAACGTGTGTTGGAGGCCGATATTGGTGGGGAAGACAGACGCCAAATAATTGTTCCCAGGAACAGAAGAGAGGAAGTGCTGCGGGAAATCCATGATGGAGTCGCTGGAGGACATCTGGGAGTGACGAAGACCCTGCAGAAAGTGAGGCAACGGTTTCACTGGACCAATTGTCAAGCTGACGTCCAGGACTGGTGCAGAAAGTGCGCTGTATGCGCTGCTAGCAATGGACCTCGAATACGACCCAAGGCCCCGATGCGTCAGTACAACGTAGGCAGCCCGTTCGAGAGAATCGCCATTGACATCGCCGGCCCGTTTCCCGTATCCGACCACGGGAATAAATACATCCTTGTGGCAATGGACTACTTCAGTAAGTGGGCGGAAGCCTATGCCCTGCCCAACCAGGAAGCCATCACCGTCGCCGACGTCTTGGTGAAAGAGTGGATATGTCGATTCGGTATTCCAATGGAGCTGCACTCGGATCAAGACAGAAATTTCGAATCCAACCTTTTCCAAGAAATATGTCTACTGCTGAACATCCGCAAGACAAGAACCACGGCCCTACATCCGCAGTCCGATGGAATGGTGGAACGGATGAACAGGACGATCAACCGCCACTTGTCCAAGGTTGTCTCTGACCATCAAAGAGACTGGGACCAGTATCTTCATTTGTTCCTGATGGCCTATCGATCCGCAGTACACGAGTCAACCGGTCAAACTCCTGCTAGTATTATAATGGGCCGAGAACTGCGACTGCCTTGTGACCTGAAGTTTGGGATACCGCCAGGACAAGACACTGCGGAGAGGACTACGTCAGCAAACTTCGGCAGAGAATGGACGACATCCACGAACGAGTCCGGTTGAACATCCAGAGTGCCAGCGATAAAATGAAGAAGACCTATGACATCAAGGCCGACGCTGGAGGATTTAAGGTTGATGACCTGGTTTGGCTGTACAACCCCAAACGTCGTCGTGGACTATCACCAAAGTTGCGGAACTCGTGGGAAGGCCCGTATAAAATCTTGAAAAGGATAAACGACCTTGTGTACCGAATCCATAAGCCACCCCGAGGGAAACCAAGGGTCGTCCATTTCAACAGGTTGGCCCCTTACGCTGGAAACCATGACCAAGTTCGCACCCTCAAGCCACCGGAGGATAATATGACGTTCGAGAAGTTTATGTCCTTGTATTCAAACGGGCAGAAAGTTCTACATGGGGTTACTAGAGAGGAGTCACGAGACCTTTTCGAGGTGCCTGCTGACTACGCACTAGCGCACTGTGTGGCAGAAGATCTTCGAATGTCCAGGGGAATCGCCGTAGTGTTCTCCAAGAAATTTGGTCAACTCCAAACACTGCGGGAGCAGAATCCAGAAGTTGGTGGGGTGCTACAGTTGAAGAAAGGCCAGAGAAGCATCTACTACCTAGTTACCAAGAGGCATTCCCAAGATAAACCGTCCTATGAAGATGTCTGGAAGAGTCTCACCAAACTAAGAGATACTATGGTGGACCAGAATCTGGTGGATCTAGCAATTCCAAAATTGTCCTGTGGTATTGATGGGTTGGACTGGAGAGTCATAAGAAGTATGCTGGAGGCGATATTCAGATCCAGCGGCGTCAAGATTTTGGTTTGCTGCAACCCTCTTCCACGACCGATCATGAAGACCGTGGAGTGTTACTTCCATCGAACTTCACGGTGCAGATATGGGGAGTCATGCAGATATCGTCACACTCCAAGGATGAAATTTCGGGACGAAATGTCTTTAAGAAGGGGGCAATGTAACGAACCTAGGCCGGACCTGTCGCCTCACGCGTTGCCCTCGACAACGATGAGGTCATCCCCGGAGATATTCGAGAACAATCCAGTCGCTCTGCCGCGGAAAACAACGGTCAATATTGGAAACAATTGGAACATGCTGGTCGCCAACTGCCAGAATTCGAAAGATCGGGAATTCTGTAACGGAGATAAATAGGCAATCCTCAAGAGGGAGTCACAGTCGGAACGAGCCCATACGATCGAGCTATACAGTGGCGTAATATAAATTAAGTTGTAGATTTAAGTGTGAAATAAATTAGTAAAAACCAAGTTAAGTTTATTTACGTAACAGTATTAACATTATTTGAAGAGAAAGAAGATAGTTAGTCACTGTAATTGATTTTGCATTGGAGGACGGTGGGCACCATCGCTAGATGGCGCCGTCAAATTTTGCCCAAATGTACTTTTGTTCTTGATTAGTACGTAAGTCGACTTCATTTCGGGCAATATTTTTCATGTTTTATTTTCGAAGGAAAATTGTGTTTATTTCTTTCTTCACGTCATAATCATAATATAAGCGCTGAAAAAAAAGCCGCCGCAAAAAAAGCCGCGGAGAAAAGCTGCCGGGATAAAAGCCGCGAAAAAATCGCCCAATAATATAATATTAACAAATATGTAAAGGTGTCTAACATTAATGAGTTTAATTTTTGTGAAATTCCTAAGTCTAGGTAGTACTTTATATTGAAATATTGAGGAATCCTTTTTAGAGTGTGAATGCTGTTTCGAGCAACTCCAGTTATGAAAATAAAATTCAATATACTTAGGTAATATAATACAAAATGTCCTTTAAAATTTTTGTGATCAGTAATAATTCCTGGAAAATAATATACCTACCCCAAAAATGCGAGTTCATGCCTCAGATAAGCCCGCTGAATTTTACCTGATACTTTAGTATTTAACGGATATAAATTTGCCTTACCATTCATTATCGAATGTTCAAACGACATTAAGGGGCTTAAAGCACTCAGAGGCTGACTTCATACAGAAAGAGGAACTATATCAATCTTGCAGACGTGCTAATTTAGGCCAATCAATAGAGATTTTCTGCTCTTTTGATTCCGTGACAAAAATACTACCAGGAAACCGACTGTGCCATCATATGAAAGACGGTCTGGTCCGTAGTTATATCCTGTTAAGTTTCCTACTCCAAACTGTCATTGCTTAATTTGTTATAAACATTTGAAAGCATTTTTTTTATCGTTTTTCAATTGTAACTTGAACAATAATGGAGCAATCTCGATATTCTCGATGGACGAATTGTAGAGAATTAAAATGCAAAAAAAATGAATCCTATCACGACTTCATCGTATAATTAGTAACGGAGAAAAACCGGAAAAATGCGTTTTTATTAAAATTTAAAACACCTCCATTTTTCAAGTTTTGAAGCAAGCTCTCCACGACTTAGTAGTGATTGATGTGTACTTCATGTGTGAGAACCTCAGGCGCTGTCGGATTATTAGTTTTGGCATAATTGCATCTGATTTTTTAGTGCACTTTATTGCAGCAGACCTGGATGCGTTATAGGTGGTCCGATTCCAATCTTTCAAAAATATTTCGAGAGTAGAAGTATAGTACTATAAAACGTATATTCTCGTTTCGAGTTAAAATGCTGCAAAACAGGTGAAAAATACTTTCAAACATGACCGAAAATGGGCGAGTGCGTGAAAGCGGTGGAGTAGTGATGATAGAGCAGCAGACGCAGGGAAGCGTATGTATAGTATTACAAGCGCGCTGCACCCATTATGAATCTGCTGCTCTACCCCCACTCCTGAGCCGCTTTCATGCACTCTCCGGTTTTCAGTCATGTTTGCAAGTATTTCTCACCTATTTCGCAGCATCTTAACGCAAAATGAGAATAGTCATTTTGTAGTCTATACTACAACTCTCAAAATCTTTTAGAAAAATTGAAATTGGACCACCTATGACGCATACAGGTCTGTTGCAATAAAGTGCATTGAAAAAATCAAATTAAAATTATGCCAAAACTATAATAATGCCTGAGTTTTTCACACATAAAGTACATATCAATCACTACTACGTCGTGGAGAGCCTGCTTCAAAACTAAAAAAATGGTGGTTTTATGATTTTTTTTTATAACGCAGATTTTTTAGGTTTTTCCGGTTTTTCTCCGTTACTAATAATCCGATCGTGATTGCTCTATTAGTTTTCAAGTTAAAAGTCAAAAACGATAAAGAATTAAAAAATGCTTTTAAAGTTTATAACAAATTAACCAATGATAGTTGGGAGTAGGAAACATAACAGGATATAACAACGGACCGTCTTTCGTATGATGGCACATTCGGTTTCCTAGTAGCATTTTTGTCACGAAAAAATCTTTATTGATTGGCCTATTATTGCAAATTTGGTTCCTATTCCAAAAAAAAATATTCTTAAATTCCTAATAAAATGGGCATCTCCAGTGTAATTTCTCAATCTGAGCAGGTAGTATTGGGAAATACAATCCCGCAATAGAAAAATTGTTAATTTATGCACTGGTAGGTATTTATTTGATATCGAATACATGAGGTTGATTTTTTAATTGGACGATTATTCGTAATTCTGAGTAGATGGACTGAAAAAAAAAACATATTTTTCAAACAGAGTGAGGGATTGCAGTACGAGTGGGTAAGAAGTGTTTCTAAAAACTTTCTTTTTGGAGTTTCAGAAAAAAAAGGTATATAAAAATTCCCCACTAATTTATATTTCGAGCGATTGCACTTATTTGAAAAATATGAAACTTAAAAAGGAATGTTAGGTATATTAACATTAAAAAAGGAATGTTACATGAACACTAAAAAAGGAACGTTGTATGAATACCTACTAAGGAAGGAACCTGCTTGTATGAAAATCTCCTAATACCCACTCATCAGAATGGTAGAGATCATTCTGTTTAAAATACGTGGAATTTTATTACTGTTCGAAATTCCCAACTTTCCGTCAACATTGCCCTGCAAACTATTCTGCATAAATTATTGTATTTCTATTGCGCAATCATTTGTTTCCCCAACTTAGTTTGAAATATATAAGTGAATTTCTGGGAATACAGAAATACTTCCGTAGATAAGATACGACGCTGCGCGTTGTTGCCAGATCGAAAACAGTGTTTCTTACATTCTTGGACTCGAATATTTTCTAACTCATCAGTACATTCCATAGAGAAACTAAAAATAAAGAGAGTTGTCAAACCTGCAGAAAAAGTTGGCTCCACGGTTAGACAGTGGCGACGTATCTCGCAACTGGTCGAACTAAGTTAGTACAGGCGGGTTTTTTAAATGTATCACTTTTATATGGTTGATATAGTAAATATTTTATAAGTGATTGATTTTCCATTCCAGTATTTCATATGAATGGTTGTATCATATGAAATACATGAATGGCAAATCGATCACTAATAAAATATATACAGTAATCGATTCGTAGAATGTTAGTTCGTGGTTAAAATAAAGTTTCAAAATTAATCTTTGTTTCATGTTGTCAAGAATAAAATTGAAGTTCTTATAAAATAAGAATAATAATTTAAACACCTTAAAAAACACATTTTATTTTATCTAGGACAAGGTACAACTACAGACAAAACAATAATAAAACTCTGAAAAGCAACAAAATTAAAAATATTCTTCAGTCTTAACATGAAATCAACCAAAATGAAAACAAATTACATTTACAACATACCTTCAATAATTTTGTTAATTTATTAGCACAAAGGAGGACGAGTAGGTATAACAAATACTCCAGTTTGATGATAATCATTAAGTAGACCATGTACTTCGTACTTCCTCAAATGGTGATAGAAAATGGGACTTTTGAATGGAAAGTACCAATTTGTGAAAAAGATTCTGCAACTGATGGATGGAAATAAGTATCAGTTTGTGAAAAGCAGCTTATATTTTACCTTGTAAAAGAATATTTCCAGGAATTTCAGCTACAACTCGAATAACAAAACATTCGATTTTCGACGTTGGGTTCCGAATTCAAGTCCATAGTATAATTTCTATCATTAATTTTTCGATGGCAATAACAGTAGAGTTATTCTGAAATTATTTCGTGTTTTGTCATTTTCTGACAAACGTCGAAATTGGAAAATTATTAATGTCATCATTCGTGTCTGTCGATTGCGGGCAGCGCCTCCATGCGCGACTGGCCGTACCAGAAACTTGGTGGTCAAGATCGCCAATGTTTCAAACAGTCTTTATTTTTAATTTGTCTATGGTACATTCTGACTGAGAGTACTGTGCACTTGGAGAACTGTGCAGTTATTTATTTTGCTGGATATCTCGTAAAGAAGTGTTTGACTTTATTCAAATGTAAAAAATCTCAATATTTGTTGGAAAGTTCTGAAGATCTTGTTGAAAACGATGAAATTTTCATTTTGTTCAGATATTATGAGTTGGGTACTTCAGGTGGATTAAAATATATCCTAGTCACATAATGAAAAAAAATACGGAATTGGCAATGGAATGCTTTAGTAAATATATTGGAAAATATTCAGCTGCCAAAATCATATTCCTATTTACAGGAAGCTCAAATCTAGCCAGCCTGAATGGTTTGAATGTGACAGTGCGATTGTGACAAACACAGGACCTACATTATAGATTTGTTATTAGGCAAACTTATTTATAATACTGTAAAACCATTTCCGATTCTCTGAAAACACCGAAGAAAACTAAAAATATAAAATTATTCTGCTTGAATTTATTCTATTTCATTTATATTATTGTTTGATTTATAAATCAACCAAATACTATATTTTTGTTTGAAATAAAATTTATTTTTATTACAATTTCCATGATCGTTTTTTTTTATCCGAATAAGTGGGTATTCTAATTTTATTTTTGTATATTATAAAGTATTTCATAAACAGCTGGCATGTTATAAGTCATATGAATTACAATCCAAACTATATAATAATAAACAAACATTTGTCATAGAATCCATATCTTCTCGAACAACATATTTTATACATTTTTAGCAATTG
Source organism: Gonioctena quinquepunctata (assembly GCA_018342105.1). Lineage (NCBI taxonomy): Eukaryota > Metazoa > Arthropoda > Insecta > Coleoptera > Chrysomelidae > Gonioctena > Gonioctena quinquepunctata. Next base: position 212,730 of record JAFIRS010002307.1, on the reverse strand, counting down.
TAATAAACATCGAATATGCCCTCAATTTAGAAAAAGTCTTCGTGTTCATAGTATACCAGCTGTGGATAAAATGTATTGCTTTTCATGTCTTATCAGCACATGGCTAATAAGATACAATAAATAACAATTGTTCCTAATTAAAATATATTTTTTTCCTAAGTTCAAGGATTTTCGTTTTATTTTAAAGTATGTCATTTGTTTTGAATATATTATATACCTATTTATCTTGGGATTAATGTTATTTATTAGGTGAAGTTGAAATAACTAAACACGAACATTTCAATATGTGCATTTAGTGGTCATTGTGTTTCACTTTTCATCAGATGGAATGATTTTTCTTGCCAAAAAGCTCTTCTTACTTTTCTAAAATCTGTATACAATTATTTTCTTTAGCAAACCTTCTTTATGGGAGTTTGTCTAAATGGTAGTCAAGTGGACACGAAGTAGGTATATTTCATGGACGTTCTTGAAGGATATCTCATGGATGTTCTCGACAGATCAGTGCTGCTTGCTACTATTTTTAACCATAGAGGAAATTTTCATAATGACTCGAAAAGGATGCTCTGATGAAGAATATGTAAGAGGAAGAAAGAAGGCAATCCATACATTCTACGAATATCATTCGAGTATAGCACAGTGGTAGATTTCAATAGAAATACTACCTATTGAAAACGTTACCACAAAAAAAATTTATATATCTTTGCCGATCACGGTCCCCAGAACCAAAAATTACCATCAGTACGAAAGTTTATTTTATATATATATACAGTGGAATCCGTTTATAATGACATCGAAGGGAATTGACAAACACGTCATACTAAGCGGACGTCATACAAAGCATTTTTGTGAAAAAAAAAACAGCCTTCTTTTTTTTAGGTAAATACTTATTTTAATAGAGAATCATAGCATATTAAATCAAAATAAAAATTGCACGTAATACATGTATGTATTGTATGTATATTTTTTTTTTTTTAAAATTTTTCATTTTACTTAAGAAATCTGATTTTTTCTTTTTTGCAATATTGCTATGAACAAATCGTAGGTAGGTAATGGTTCTTCCTCGACTTCCTCTTCTCCATCACTTTCGAGTTGTTCCTTAGCATTAATGTTCTGTACGATATTTTCATCTGTGGGTTCTTCGGATGTGAGGAGAGCGCTATCGATGTCAACATAATCTTCCCACATTTCCGGTGCTGCTAAAGAATCTGAATTTAGGTTTCGTGACCACAAAGATAAAGGGCCGTCATCTTCTTTTTCAAATTCATGTTCTGCTATTTGAATAGGTAAACCGTCTTGGTTTTCAATGAATCCTGCATGTTTGAAACAGTTGTGAATGGTACTTTGTGACATTTTATTCCAGGCATCATTAACCATCAGAATTGCATCTAGCACCGTTATTTTTGTAGAAGAGTTGTTTTCATTAGCATCAAGACAATTAATCATTTTGAGCACAAGGTTCTTTCTAAAGTTTGTTTTGAGTGATCGTATTATTCCTTGATCCATTGGCTGTAGTACTGATGTTGTATTCGGCGGAAGGAAAGCAAGTGTTATAGACTTTAAATCAGTAACTTTTGGATGCGCCGGGCAATTATCAACCAGCAATAAAATCTTTTTCTTCTTCTTCACCAAATCACGATCCCAATCTCGAAGCCATTTTTCAAAAAGTTCTGACGTCATCCAAGCTTTAGATTGTTAGCATAATCGACAAGTAACGATTTGACACTTTTAAAACATCTTGGTTTTTGTGACTTTCCAATAACGAGCAATTTCTTTTTCTCTGTGCCGCTCATATTTGCTGCTACCATGACAGTTATTCTATCTTTCGACAACTTGCCTCCACTACAATTCTCACCTCTAAATTTTAAAGTTTTGGCAGGCATTAATTTGTAAAAAAGGCCAGTTTCATCAGCATTAAATATCTCATCATCAGAAAATTGTCTTCGTAGATTCGGCCATACAGACGTCAACCAGTTTGTTGTTAAATTTTGATCAACAGACGAAGATTCACCGACAATTTTTCCCGCCACAATGTTATGTCGAACCTGATCCAGCTTGCAGAACAATTGAAGTCGAGAATACCAAAACGCGTGGCAAAAATATTTGCCTTTTCCTGTAGCATAGGGCCGCTGACGGGTATTCCTTTGTTTCTCGTGATTTTAAACCACTGAATTAACGCTCCATCAACATTTTCTTGTCGCGATTTTCGAAGCCTCTTCGGTTTCAAAACATTTGAATTGAACGATTGCTCTCTTGATTACTATCGTTTCGGACGTCCATCGTCTTAATGTATTTAAAAGGTTTTCACGACGTTTCGAATGCTTGTATCTGCAATCGTCTTCAGGTGAATACTGACAAGTTTAGGTGCTACTTACCAATTTATATAACTGTCGGCGCAATGATGCGTGCAATTCTGCCATGTGCAGCGGTACGTGTAATTTCGCGCGGTGTGATGGTGCGTGAAGTTTCGCGCCTTTGCAGCCCGCCAGAAAGAGCAATCAGGGGTTTCCATACGTTCTTGATTTCAACGCTTGGTTGACTAAAGGCGTTATTGGTTCCGATGTAGGCGGCCTCTTTGAACTTTCGTTTGAACCAATGCTCCTCTCTATGTAGAACACTTGCGTCGTCCCATAGAACTCGATGGTGCTCAGTCCAGGCGTGGTCAGCGATTCCCGATTTTGATGTTTCTCCACGTTGAGTCCATTTCTTGTGCTCATCCAATCTTACCGATAACGGTCTCTTTGTCTCTCCAATGTAGGAATCTCCGCATTCACATGGAACTTCATAAATGCAATTCTTACTGATTTCATTTTTGTTAACAGGTTTGGTCTTGGTCAGGAAACTCCGTAAAGTACTGCCGGATTGGAAGCAGCTCTTGATGTTGAACTTGTTTCCGATCCTTCTGATCTTCTCGGAGACACCTCTGATGTACGGAAGGCAGATCACTGTGCTTTGTTGTTGCTCTTCAGATGTCTTCGTTCTCCGGAGTTGTTTCAATACTTCTTCTAGGAGTTTCTTGGGATATCCATTCCGGTGGAGGTCCTCTCTGATGTGGTTTAGTTCGGCATCTAGTGACTCCGCGTCGTTGCATATGTGCGTCGCTCTCTCCACCAATGTTCTCACGATCCCTCTCTTCGTCGAACTCGGATGGTTGGAGCTGTAACTGAGGTACTATCCTGTATGTGTCTTCTTTCTGTAGATGGAGGTGCGAATTTCATTGCCTATTCTCTCAACGTTCACATCGAGGAAGGGTAAGGCACTGTTGGTTTCCATCTCCATCGTGAACTTGATCGAATCCCTGATTCTGTTAATTCCTGAGAAGAAATCCTGGAGATGTTCGCCTCCGTGATTCCATACAATGAAGGTGTCATCCACGTACCTCAACCACAGCTTTGGTTTGTATTCTGCCTCCCGTATAGCCAATTCCTCGAACCACTCCATCTATATGTTGGCGATGATTGGAGAAAGGGAAGATCCCATCGGGAGTCCGTCGACTTGAGAGAAGAATCGGTCCTTTTCCTGGAAATATGAGTTCTGTAGGCAGCAGTGCAGTAATTCCAATATTGCGTGGTCAGTCCTCTCGTGCAGCTGGTCATCCTCTTCGAGTTTCCTTTTGATGATACTGAGAGATTCCCCTACAGGGACATTGGTGTAAAGGCTCTCCACGTCGAAGCTGATGAAACGATCTTCTGGTCCAAGTTCAACATCTGTGATGGTGTCAACGAAGTGCTTGGAATTCTTGACGTATAACGTATGAACTACAACCTTCAAACAAACGATTGCTCTCTTGTTTTTGAAAATCATTGAGATTGTCGAATGACCCACGCCAAATTCCTTTGCGAGAGATGAGTTTGATTCTCCATTTTCTAATCTGCATATTATTGCGCCTTTCTCCTCAATTGTAAATGCTTTACGACGTTGAGAGGACATTTTTTTTACATAGGATATGCTTAAAAACAATGCGTGACGTTCAACTATCAATTACTCACTTAGATTCCAAACAAAAACAAGCCACTGCCGTGCCGAAAGTCGTCGGGAATCAGTTACATATGCAGAACCGTCCTGAAGCCGCCCACATATTCACACCGTCTTTTATCTCTCTACCGATAATTATCTCTGAACAGCTTGCTATTTCCCGTACTCCGAATTTGTATTACTATGCAATATACCATACTTTATCTTTTATACCGAATGTCTAGGAATTGTTAATTTTTCATTTTTATTCAGTAAGTCTTTGTTCCCAAAGTGTATAAAACCTGATGTAACCATTATTCAGAAGTTCAGTCATAATAAAGTTTTCTTCACGCTTGTCACCAGCTTTGAATCATTACGAACCTAGAGTGGTTCAAGAAGGAGAGAATTACGTTATTATTGTTCTCACAAAATCGAGTAGTGCCTTCCGAACCAAAGGCTGCGAGGGCACTATCGTAATTGGCGCAGTCGGTAGGATTGCAGTTTTGGAAACCGTAAGCATATTGCGTGGAAATTTGTGGACAGTGCCAATTTGGACCACATATTGCGTGCCCTTAACGTGCAATCACCAATTACAAGGAGTGGCTTCCAAGAAATACGCGGCATAGTGCTAGAAAGTCTAGAAAGTGCTGAGACGATTTCGCGGTTGACATTCAAAGCTAGCATCAATCTGAACAGTTTCATAGTGCCGCAAACGGAGTAGTGAACACTGAACAAGTTGAGAGACTAGAACAGTGGACAGACGGACTGGAAATTCGCCTGGAAACTATAGCAAGTAGGAAAGCAACACAGCCCAGACCCAAAGCAGATCAACGCAGATTGAAGGAAGCAAGCAAGAAATCAAATAGCCGTAAGTCATTTTCTCATTATCCTTCCATTTCATCTCCAATGTTTATTTACCTACACCAAGAAACATATTCTCTCGTGTGAACATTTTTTTTATTTTATTTTTTTTATTTATGTTTCACGATCTTAAAGACCTTGCGAAGAAAAATAAAGCATTGAGGAGACAAATAAAACAATTACAGCTACAGAATTCTGATTCTGACTCCCTGTCATCTGAAAACGATAGTGAAAGTGAACTAGATAGAAATATTGCATCAGAAGGTTCCGAAAATCGAAATACTGTTTTCGATCAAAATTCTGAATTAGAAAATTTGACACAAGACCTCCAAATTCTTTCATTGAGATCAAATCAAGAACAAATTCCAAATATGGCCGATCCAGTTAATTATCAGGAACTGAGATTATTTTTGGATAGCATACCTATTTTCTCTGGTGAACCATGTGAGTTGAATAATTTCTGTACTGCTTGTGACGAAATCTTTCAACAATATCACAATGCGTCAGAAGCAGTCAAAAAACTTATTTTCAGGGCAATTATTAGTAAGTTGAAAGCGAAAGCTCTTATTTTAGTATCAAGTAGGATTGAATTAACAACTTGGGGTGAAGATAAAGTAATTTTGAAACAATCTTTTTCTGATCAACGTTAATTTACTTGTCTTTTGCAAGAGTTACATAGTATTCGACCATTTTCAAAAGAAACACCATATAATTTTGGTATTCGATGCCAATATACCAGGAGTTTATTGTACACTGCAATAAATAACGAAAATATTACAAGAGAAGAAAAATTGCTCAAATCAATAATATTTCCAAATTGGTATTGATTACTTTCATGAAATACTTACCATCCACTATTCAAACCGGTGTTAGATTGAAAAACCCTGATAATCTAGAGGAAGCAATGCAATATGTCATCGAAGAAGAAAATTTCTTTTCTCTTGTCAATGATGGAAAAAGGCAGCAAACCCAAACAATACCAGCCCCATATATCAAAGCCCCTATGACTCAAACATTCCAAAATTATACCCTAAAACCAAATGAGCCTAACTTTCAGAATAATTTCCAAAAACAATTTCAAAATATCAGACCTAGCTACCAACCACCACAATTTAACCAAAACTTAGGAACTCAATCAAAATTCCCTAGTCAACCTATAAATATTCAACCAAAGCCTATTCCACAAAGATTCTTTTCGAATCAACAAGTTTTTGGAAAAAATAATCCAAACAATAATAATGTTTGGAAACCAAAAAATCAACCACAGCTAAACAAACCTACTCCAATGTCTTCAGTTACAAGACCATATGTACCAAATCAATATAGAAATGCATTTCAATCCCAATCTAGGCCAACATTCATGTCAGAAGAGTTATATCAAATGAATGAACCTTCTACCTCGTATAGTTTGGAAGATAATAACTTTATCCAAACGACACATCAAATAATAACAACTGATGAAAATCCTATATTCACAAAATCTTATCGCTTCCCTCAAGTACATAAACAAGAAGTAAATAGACAGATCGAACAAATGTTAAATGACGGAATAATAAAAAACAGTTCAAGTCCTTGGTCGAGTCCCATTTGGATTGTTCCAAAAAAATTAGACGCCAGTGGACAACCTAAGTGGCGCATTGTAATAGACTACCGTAAATTGAACGATAAGACCATTCAAGACCGTTTCCCCATTCCAAACATTTATGACCTACTAGACAAATTAGGTAAAGCACAATACTTTACTACCCTCGATTTGGCTAGCGGTTTTCACCAGATTAGAATGCACCCAAATAGTATAGCGAAAACAGCTTTTTCTACTGACTCAGGACATTATGAATTTCTCAGAATGCCTTTTGGGCTCAAGAATGCCCCCTCCACTTTCCAGCGAATGATTAATGAAGTCCTGAAACAACACGTAAATAAAATTTGTCTAGTTTACATGGATGATGTAATAATATTCTCAACTACATTGGATGAACACATAACAAATATAAAAACAATATTCTCGAAATTTCTAGAACATAACCTCAAAATTCAACCAGATAAAAGCGAGTTTCTACATAAACAAGTAGAGTTTTTAGGACATATTATAACAACAGAAGGAATAAAACCCAATCAGAAAAAATTGAATGCCATCGCAAATTTTCCTCTACCTAAGACCCACAAAGACATTAAAAGTTTTCTAGGTATGGTGGGATTTTATAGAAAATTCATAGACAATTTAGCCAAAATTACGAAACCAATGACACTTTGTTCACGAAAAGGACGGAAAGTAGAACACACTCCTGAATTTTTACAAGCCTTCAATTTATGTAAACAACTTCTTTGTAACGATCCTATTCTTAAATATCCTGACTTCCATAAAACTTTTACAGTGACTTTAGATGCATCAAATTATGCCATTGGTGCAGTACTCTGCCAAGATAATAAACCAGTCTGCTTTGCTAGTAGAACTCTTAACCCAAATGAAATCAATTATTCTGCTATTGAGAAGGAACTTTTATCAATAATTTGGGCCGTGAAATATTTTCGGCCTTACTTATTTGGTAGACACTTTAAAATACGCACTGATCATAAACCTCTCAAATGGCTTCACAGCTTGAAGGACCCAAGTTCAAAACTCGTTAGGTGGAAATTGTTACTATCCGAATTTGATTACGAAATTGATTACATCAAGGGTAGAGAAAATGTTGTAGCTGACGCACTCTCTAGAAACCCGCCTGACAATACTTCCATAATTAACGAAACCGGAGATATTGACGACACAATACAAGACTTCATAAAAGAATCAGAAAATTATGCCACAACAACAATTCATACAGCACAGGAAATGCCAGTTTTGACTTTCCCCTATTCTGATAAACCTTTGAATTATCATAAAAAACAAATGATGATCAAAATTGTAGACTCGAATAAGGCAATACTTTGCCATCATGAAAACATTTTCGGAAACCAAAGATTTTATATAAGCTTGCGACAACGCCATATAGATGATGATCTTGAGGAATTCATAGCTAACCTCACAATTAATCAAACTTACTTTTTATATTTCATGAACAAAGATCATGAAAAGCTTTTTATTTCTTCTATTCAAGAAAAAATTATTCGGATCTCTTCAAAATTGATCATTTGCTCAACAAAACTCACGGATGTGAAAGAAAATGAAAGACTGGATAAAATACATTATCATCACGTGTACAAAACAGGACATCGGGGTATTACCACTACAATTGAATCATTGAAAAAAAATTATTATTGGCCAAACTTGGTTAAAGACGTGACTAATTATATAAATGAATGTAATATCTGCCAAAAGGCTAAATACGAAAGAACACCTAATACTTTCACTTTTCAAGCTATACCGGTTGGAAAGAAACCTTTCGAACGCGTGCATATTGATAGTTTATCAATTGCTAAAGAAAAATTTCTAACAATTATTGACACATTTTCAAAGTTTGCCCAAGCATATCCCATTGCTGGAGTAAACGCAATTAGTATTTTAGATGGACTTTTGACATTCATTTCCCACTACGGAATTCCGCAAACTATTATCTGTGATGGAGGGTCCGAATTTTATAACGACAACTTCAAAGATTTCTGTAAAACACACAAAATTTCGATTCACTTTACGACCCCCAAGAACCCTAACTCTAATAGTTACATAGAAAGATTCCACTCTACAATTCTCGAACTCATTAGATCCCAAACACATCAGAATCCCTCAGAACCTTTGAATACTTTAATGAAATATGCATTATTACATTACAATAATTCCATTCATTCAGCCACAGATCACACACCATTCGAAGTAGTCTCTGGTAATTTTTCTTCCAAAGATCCTTTTGACATCGTTGAAAAAGATGTGGTCACTAAGTATGTCCAAGACCACAAAGAACATCTGCAAAGGATATATCCAGAATTAAGTAAACAAATGAATAAGACAAAAACCAAACAACTTGAAAAAATCAATAAAACTAGGACAGATCCCCCTCTTCTGACAGATAAAGACCAACTTTATCATAAAGAAAATCCTAGGGATAAACTAACCGCACGTTTCACCCAAGTTAAAGCTGTAGCACAAACGACAAATAAAATTCGAACTGAAACTTCGAAATACTCTAAACATAACCTAAAGAAACGCAAAAAAAACTAATACTGTTTTTTTTGTTGCAGATGAGAATTCGGCTGCTTTTCTCATCCTTCTATTTTATCCATATTTATGCCTCTATTCAACGCTTATCTAACCCAATTATGCCTATATTACTCAAACCAAGTAGAATTATATCCAGTAAACATACATTTGTTAGCTATCTAAACATAAGTGATCTTTTCCACATCCATTCTAAATTTGAAAATCAATTACTTCTGCTCAAAAAGATAACATCTGCTGACGGCATACTTTTTCAACAAGCTGATATGCTCTCTTTTCAATCTAAACATCTTCTGAAAATTATTCAACCTCACAGCATTCATAAACGAGGACTGTTCAATATTGTTGGTAAAATTAATAAATGGCTGTTTGGAACATTGGACAGTGATGACGGTGAAAGAATCAACACTATCCTTTCTCACTTAGGAACCATTGATCACATGATGCATGAAAAAATTAATGATGAGATAACTCTTACTCAACAATTCTTGAATTCAACCAATCATACTCTTTTTGCAATTAAACATAATTTACAAATACTCTCCTCTTCTATAAACTGTACTTCTGTCGAAATTGACATACAAAGCCATCTGATCTTATTGATTAATTCGATCACTTCTTTTAATAACCAACTGAACCAAATCGTAAATGCTGTAACTTTTGCAAATTTTAACAAGGTTCACCCTACATTTTTGTCTCTTGATAACTTATACTCTCTCATTACACAAATGAAATTATTATATCCAAATAATCAAATTGTAAAATTTTCTACCCAATATAGTTTTTATACCTTTCTTGGTATTCAACTGTTGTTCACTGAAGAGATAATTGTTTTCTTAATACATTTTCCCATTTTGAAACCATTTGAATTACATACTTTACTTTACTTTATCTATCCTATTCCTATCAGTAACCAGATTATTTTACCTCCTAAACCTTACCTTATCCTCAATGAGAAACTTGGCATATACCAGTTCCAAGATGAATTATGTGAATCTTTGGAGGATATCTACTTCTGCCACAACCACTTGCAAATGGACAACAACTGCATCATAGACATTTTAATGAACAATACTGCCAATACTTGTTCATTATTTCCTGTCAACTACAAGAACCCACTAGCACATCAGATAACACCAGAAGCTGTTCTTTTTACAACTCCGGTGACTACACGGATTACAGAGGGCTGCTCTATTCAAACTCACCATGAGCTAACTCCTGGCAGCTATCTACTCATCATACCACCCAAGTGTTATTTCCTAATTGGACAAGAGAAATTTCTTCAAGGAAATGATGCATTATCTCCAGTTACATTACTGTATCTACCTTTACTCAATATGTCCACATTACTGGCGCAACCTGCTACCATCCATCTACGTAGTCTTGATTTGGACGAAATCACACATCTAACTTCCACATTTAATGCCCAGCAGCCGTTCCGCCTACCACAGGATCCTGATATGGACTCCACAGGAATACCATTATGGCTCCTTATACTCATTGGCACTGCTGTCTGCCTCTTTTTCTGCTGTGGTGTAACATATTACTACAAAATTTGTTACCCCTATACATTGGCGCAACATTGGCGTGCCCAGAGATGTTCATCACCTGTAGCAATGGAAGATCTTTCTCAGACTAGCCACCCATGCCCACCCTAGTCTTCGATCTTCGAGGGGAGGAGTTACATATGCAGAACCGTCCTGAAGCCGGCCCACATATTCACACCGATGGATATCCCTTGCTGACGCTACAAGATATCCACACCGTCTTTTATCTCTCTACCGATAATTATCTCTGAACAGCTTGCTATTTCCCGTACTCCGAATTTGTATTACTATGCAATATACCATACTTTATCTTTTATACCGAATGTCTAGGAATTGTTAATTTTTCATTTTTATTCAGTAAGTCTTTGTTCCCAAAGTGTATAAAGCCTGATGTAACCATTATTCAGAAGTTCAGTCATAATAAAGTTTTCTTCACGCTTGTCACCAGCTTTGAATCATTACGAACCTAGAGTGGTTCAAGAAGGAGAGAATTACGTTATTATTGTTCTCACAAAATCGAGTAGTGCCTTCCGAACCTAAGGCTGCGAGGGCACTATCGTAATTAATCAACGAACATTGCCGAAGATGTAAATAATCATGTCGGTCACTATAAACGGACAAAATTTATTAAAAATGGGTCATAATAAGCGACATGTCACTGTAAGCGAAGTCATTATATTCGACTTTGTTACAAAGAATTTTATTTGAAAACCAAACTTCGTTGTGTAATTACGGTCATAATAGGCGGTTGGTCAATATAGGCGGAGTCATAATAAACGGATTCTACTATATATATATATATATACTTTCTTTGTTTTCTCGGAATAAGAGCCTTAGTCAGTCTATATGTTTTTTATTTGATACGACGTTTCGACAGTGTTTATGTAATCTTCAGGTAAATTCTTAAAAATAATGTAAACATGTACCTAGAGTTAAAAATAGAATACGTTACATAACATCAAACAAATACGATTAAAATCAGACATCACAGCATTGTCTGAACATGAAAAGGAAAATCAACATAAATTCGATTTTGACAAGGTTGAAATTTTGACAAAAGAAAAAAATAGTAATGAAAATAAACTGATCTTTACATTTTGACACGAAAAAGTCTTGCATAAATTATAACAATAGAGCCCACATACTACAACTAAAAAAAAAATGGAAAAAAAACGATAACAGATAAAACAAACTCGATACTAGCAATCTCAGATATTCAACAACGTTCATTCCAATTATGAAATATGAACACGAATTGATTTGTTTGAAACTATGAACAGGATGTTCATGAAATCAGATGTGGAATCATCTGCGACTGAAAGATAAACTTTAGTCACTATCATCCATCGTTCAAGATAACCTCTTGAATGAAGTTATTTTTTGTGAATGTCTAACAGAAAACAACTACTTCTCCGGCTAAAGCCACGCTGGACATTGAACTACATCTGATATATATATTCTGAAAGAACCCTAACATAAAAGAAAAATCTGAAATGGAAAATTTGCATTTTCATTCAGATAGTTATTTGAATTTCTATTCCAGTCTTAATTGAGAACTCATTGAGTTAGGGTCCTTTCAGAATATCTATCAGATGAAGTTCAATGTCCAGCGTGGCTTTAGCCGGGGAAGTAGTTGTTTTCTGTTAGACATTCACAATAAATAACTTCATTTTTATCGTGGATTTTTCAATCCACAGAAGAAAAATATTTCTATTTCAATATTCAATTGATAATGTTTTCCTCTTCAACATGAACACGAAATAATGAAAGAATAACTGTTAAATTATATTGTAATTTTTGGACGTCTCTTTGAATTTTAATCATATTTGTTTGATGTTATGTAACATACCTAGAATGTTTTTAACTTTACATGTTTTACATTATTTTCAAGAATTTACCTGGAGATGACATAAACAATGTTTGTTGAAACGTCGTATCAAATAAAAAATACATAGACTGACTAAGGCCCTTATTCCGAGAAAACAAAGAAAATAAACATGTGGTCAAGAAATATAATATATATATATATATATAATATATTTGTTTGATATTTTTTTTAAAAAAACTTCAACTTTACAAAAAAAAATTAATGACTTCCATTCAGACAACAAAAATACCCCAAATTTCATTTCAATTGAAATTTAAGGTTTCACCAAAAACTCATTTAGAGTGAAAACATTAAAATAAATTATTTTAAGAAAAAAAAATTATACATTTCAATCTAATAGTGGTTTTCCATCAAGTAAGGTGAAGATCTATCAACCTCTAAATATAAAAAAAAACAATTCCAATAATTATTGAACGTCAACCATACATTTCAATCTTAAGAGTGGTTTTCCATTGAGAATTTAATAAATATATACTTTTTATTACATACTCAATGGGACAAAATGTTCAGAAGAGATTTTCATAGTAGAAGCTGTAAATGATCATATATCTAGGTGAATCATCATTTTGATACGATGCAAAGATATTTGGCATATGCAATATGTATATCAAATAAGGTGAAGATCGATCAACAATATAAAAAATCGATCAATATAAAAAAACAATTCCAATAATTATTGAACGTCAACCAGAAATTTAGAAATATTTTTTCAATATACCATGTTTATAAAACGGACTGAAAAAACATCTTAATGAGATGATGACAGAGACATGTGGCAAATTTCAGGTTTATTTCATTTAGTTTAAAATCGATTGCTCTTTGCTATTATTATTACAGACAAACATGTAAGCGAGTTGATATTGCATTATCATCCAGTTCTGAGCTATGTTTGAAGATCAAGTATCTCATCGGGATGTTAGTTTGAACTGGATTGCTATTATTATTATTACAAGATTTGTACAGAACGGACAAACATACAATGAAAGCGAGTTAATATAAACATGGTAAAATACATAAAATGAACCCTTCAATTTGCTTGTTTTCATTTTCAGGGGAATGTATGTGTCATACTATTTTATGTATTCTAACGATCTTTATATAGTAGGTTATTTATTAATTTATTTGTAATTCATTCAGTTGTTACATTGAGTGACTATTTGGAAGGCAGTTAAATTCAGTGCTCATTGACTCATCTATCATTCTGTTGGTGTTATGAAGATATTGTATAATCCTAACCTCACTTTTTGTTTCGTAAACGTTCTACAGACAAACAGACAGACAGACAAGAAAGCGACTCAATATTGCATTGTCATCCAGTTCTGAGCTATGTCTGAAGTTTCAAATCTCATCAGGAAGTTAGTTTAAAATCGATTGCAAGGTTCGTACCAAACAAACACGAAAGCGAGCTAATATAAATGTGGTGAAAATCAGTCATGTTGAGGACCTCTACAACTATAAATTATCACCTAGTAGTGTATGACAATATATACCTCAAATGATCCTGTGTTGTCACGGACGTATTGGCTTTTCTTCATCCACCAACAGGACAGGACACAGAAATACTGAATTCTCCTTAGATATGCTGAATTTTATTACATATGCGGAATTTGCCTCCTGAAAATTTCAAGAATAATTAATTTCCACACTGTGTCAAGTGAAATATAAAACACAAATGTATCTAGTGAAGTTTTGATGGGAATGATTGAAAAGTTGTTCTTCATTCATACCTCCAACAAATATAAATCAATATTGAATAAAGAATTATTCATGAATCACTTATTTGAATACTAATTTTTGACATTTGATATCAATTTTAAATATTAGAGTTTGAATATTATTTGTGTGGGGTAAATTATATTAGTAGTAATATGATATCAGGCCACACTGTCATGATAAAGGTGTATATCAGTTAGAAATATGAATCCAATGAAAACATGGTCATCCCAAATAAAATATATGAAACTGGAATTAGATTTTTTCTACATTTTTTTCACAGAAATTATTATTTAATTTTCTCACTGAATTATTCTTTGACCTTCTAATATCAGCTTTCAAGTTTCAGAATCCCCGAAGGATTGTGGAAGATGAGTTCACATTCATTTAGATTGTTTTGAAGTTTGGCAGTTATATATTTTTCTATGTTCATTAGTGAAAAAACTGGTTCTTCATTGCATTAGTGCAATAAAATGTTTTCTGCACTCATCTGTCATTCTATTACAGCGTTTTGTGATCATGGACAAACATAAACGTTCAAATCGACGCTATTTTTAGTCCATTGTCTGTGATATTGTATTACATTTTAAACAATTGCATATTTATATTATTTCAATCATATTTATTGCATACTGGATTACGAAATTACCAGAAAATCCAATTTATTAAAAATAAGTTAAATTGTTCCTAACAAAGGTATTAGTTCCTAACTTTCTCAATGCAAATCGATAGTGCTAATTAATTATTAAATATTCTGTTATTAAATTACGCTTTTTATTTTCCCATACTTAGTGCCACCTAAATAAAACATTTTTTGATTTTTGCATGAACGTAGAAAAAATAGTGTATGCAACTCGTGCAAAAAGTGTTTAATGTACTCGACGTGTTGTCCAAATCGGCCTGACGACCTCGTCGGACAACTTCACGTCTAATGCAATAAACACTTACTTTTTGCACTTGTTGCATAAATAACTATTTGATATCTCTAGTCACAAAATAATGAATTTCAGAGTGTAACATTGAATGGGAATATTTTTGAAAAACAAGTTTACATTCGGGAAGGTTAAGAGATGAACTAATTTTATTATACAATTAAAAATAAGCATTTTTGTTCAAGAAATTTTTTTCAACTACTGTTTTTTATAATGAAATTCCATCATAACGATTTAATTAATATCTCACCTCTTCTGAAGAAGAAATTTCATCCATTGGTCATATTACAAAAGTACCTAGTGACAATATTTTCCTTGTTTTCGTGAGAGATTTCTGAAAGCAGGTTCCTTCAGCTGAGTGAAATCGAACCAAACTGATATCCCATTCATTCTGATTTTCAATTGACCAAATGTTTCCATTCCTGCTGTTTGCTGATGTGGATATCAAAATCTCAGAACTCCTGAAATGAATACATGGGTTTTAAAAAATGTAATCAATAGAAATAAGTAGATGTGCAGCACAACTATAAGTAATTTATTTTAATACGATGAATAATTTTTTTCAAAAATGAATAAATAACCTACTCAAAATGTTCATATATGTTCTCTACTCGCTTTATCAAACTTTGGATGTTCCTCTTTATAAACTAACTGAAACCCCTATGAATTGTTTGGATTTACGGTAAATAGGGTTTTCGTAAACTCAGTTGAGGGATAGCATCATGTTTCAATATGATATTATTCCTTACCACGAACTTATCATCCTCCCTAAATAAGTGCACACTGCAGACACAATTTTTGTCACTCAATTGCTCTGTAACTATAGTGGGATCCCTTCAAGAGCCATTCCTCCGAAGAGTGAGCCTAAAAAAATAATAAAATTCAAGTGTCTCAGAAATCATATATGAATTCAAAGTGTATTGTTCTTTATACTATAATTTATGAGTACTTACATAAAATAAATCATTTGTCTCACAAAATAGAAAATGCACTTCCTTTTGTATAAATGTAAATACCACAAAAATCTGACCTAAAATCTTGGGCTTGGGAAAACACTGCCTCTCTCTCCTCTCTCTATTCGTCAGTAACGGCGACCGGCGACACAGAGGAGCGAAAAGCCGAAGCTTGATGCTTGATGTAGTAGGTGAGTAGTATTGATGAAAACTGTACTGTTTGTCGCTGAAATAACATCTTTGCCGATTTCGGAACGGACTGAACATTGTCCGAATAAATTTCTTAGGAGAGTTGCTCTTTGGTGTTGACATCCACTCAGCAATCATTCGAAACTAGTCGTGATCTAAAAAATCAAGCGGGCCATATCTCCGCAGTTTGATTCCACACATTTTCAGATATGAATGCATACACCAGGGTTTCTAGACATCTCACACTGCACTCAGTGTCCTTGTAATTGGGCCCAGTTGGCTGTTTGGACAATAAAGGTTTTTTTTTAAACATCCTCAAGCGGGAGTTGAATAAGACCGACAAACTCAGACTACAGATTCCTCACCTCATTTCGAGGTGAAAAGTTGCTTTCAAGATATGTTCTGAAATGCATCCCCTCTGCGATACAGAATGTCGAAAGTACGAAGAAAATAATTCAGATTTAATTTGTTTTCTCCAGAATTCCTGAAGGAAACAGTTTGAAACTTGGTACACTAATCAAGGTTTATCAACGGGCTAATTTGAAGTTATAATTTTTTATTTTAGTGAACCAGTGGCGTAGTTACGATGGTATGTGGTCATATGTTCCTTCATATTTTCTTGGGACAAGTGAATGGACAAATGAGCGTTTGACATCAGTTCGGCTCATCGATACTCAACCTAAAAGTGGAGGTTTCTGACATAATTGAGGAAAACTGGAGATATATCCTTAGTAGAGACATAATTTCCTATGTGTGTGACAAACAAACCCAACCTCAAATTCATAATACTCCACTTAGATAAGAGTTAAGGTCTGAAATAATTTTTGCGAAAAACTGAAGATAATTACTTTCAATTTGTGGAAGTTTAAGTATTTATTATCAGAGCCATTTCTGATTTAATTATATAGGAAAATATTATCCAATAAACATGTTTTTGTATTAATATCTACTTAAATGATAGAAACGGTTCAGTGGGTACACTACATAGAAACAAACAAGGCATTCAAGCAAATGTTCAAATGGACCACAATTAGCATCTCCGTATCATCGACTGTCGCACGCTTTGGAATATTCCTGGTGTATCCTGTATTAACGTACATGCTGCTGAAATTCTTGCCGTTAAATCTCTCACAGATTCTGTAGGTTTTTCATACACTAGGGATTTAAGGTATCCCCACAAAAAAGTCTATTGAAGTCAAATCCGGAGAACGTGCATGAATGTTTGATCAAGAAATTGACGAACGATTCGTTGGAAATGGGCCGGTGCTCCGTCATATTGATACCACATTATTTGACAAACCAATAAAGGTACGTCGTCAAGTAGACCAGGTAAGAACATGTTCAAAAAACACTAAGTAGTTCTGCCCATTCAAACGGGGAGGAAGAAGATATGGTCCAACGATACGATTTTCGATAATTTCTACCAAATATTCACTGAAAACTTTTTTTGGTAGCCTTTTCAAAATATTTCATGCGGATTTTGTTCATCCCATAAATGGCTGTTCCTACTATTGAAATATCCATCTCTTGTGAAACATGCCTCATCCGTGAATAGAACATTCACAAAAAATCTACGAAGGCCATGCCATAATCACCAGCATCTAGAGCCATCACCTTCTGTAGGCGAAATGGATACAATAGTTGTTCACGTGCTACCCGACTCACTGTTTATTGTTTACTTATAACCTTCACGAAATATCCCGAGTGCTGGTAGAAGGATCTGCTGCTAATTGTCCAAGAATATGTTCTTGTTCTATTCGCACCAAATTGGTGTTTACTGAATTCAAAGGGCCCCGTTTCCTTCAATCGTCGATGCACATTTATAAAAGTAGTGAAATGTGGATGATGTATCTCAGAGGGGATGCATTTAAGGACATACCTTGAGAGCAACTTTTCATCTCGAAATGAGGTGAGGAATCTGTAGTCGGAGTTGGTCGGTCTTATTCTGACTCGCCCTTTATATATATATATATATATATATATATATATATATATATATATATATATATATATATATATAAATACATGTGTGTGTCTGGAAAGTATTTGCTGGCTAGTTAGGTACAAAACTAGGCATATTGGGGTAAGCAGCAATGAAAAAAGTAATCTCTTTAAGGTTTATGCAAGCTTTCGAAAATTCCATCATCAAGGAGACTACAATAGATGAAAATAACCAATAGTAATACATATTCAAGTTCGAAACATTATGCTACTTACAACTTTGTTGGTTAATGGTTAATAAAAAAACAGATATTAACCATTTGAGTGAGATCTACTCTTAGTTTTTGTCTTTAGATATCCATCAAAATTGACAACAATGTAATATTGAATATAAACAAAAATATATATAATTAAAAAAAACAGATAAAAGAGAGTTATTGCAATGTCCGTTCTATAGTTCTTTTAATAAAGTTTCTTTTATTTTGACATATACGCATGCGCATTGTTACCGACTTTGAGGATATCCTCAATCTAAAATACAGGCATCCCTTACTTTATTTAAATAAAGGCCAAGAACCTTTTATTAAAAGTTCCTTTATTCTGACATATATTTTTTCTGTCATATATCTGTCACCAGTTGAAAATCTGAAGTTTGTTAAGCACTGCTCGTCTATATATTTTCAAAATAAAATGAAGCAGGTTCATTTGGTGGTGGTATATTTTCTACCCCAACAATATTGTGAAGAATCAATTCACTTATGCGTCCAACTAACGAACAATAGTGATTCTTTTCATAAGTTTATTTTTCTGGTGAAACAATGACTGAAGAAAAAGGGAAAACATGATTGGAGATTCACATTCGAAGACGATTTTAGTACGTGAACTTTCACATAATTTGATGTACTTGTCAAAATAAAGCTTGGACATAAGCATCTAGGAGGAAGGTTGTTACAATAACAGACTTTCGAAATCGCGTTAGAGGATACTTTAGTAGCGGATCTTTTAATAAAGTCAGCGCTTATTTGTAAGTTTCAATAACTCTCTATCATCCATTTGAGTGAGATCTCTTATTTATTGTCTTTAGATATCAATCAAAATAGACAACAATGTAATATAAAATAATAGTTCTTTTTAACATTACCGCCACCTGGTAACATCAGTTGGTACTAATCTGACAGTTGGCACCAATGTAACTATTCCCAAGTGACACCCGTCAGGTGTCGTTGGCTTGAATATAATTGCGAGATTCATTCCTAACCTGTCAGTTCCACTTGTCACACCACATAGAGTACACATTTATATTTATATAATTTTAAACAACGCTAATGAGGTTGTAGTAACTTTGAACTTCGTTTTATTTCTAGCTTTTGCATCACTATGTTAGATGAATATATTTAACATCATTGAAACCAACCTCAACAAAGTTGTAAGTAGCACAATGTTTCGAACTTGAATATGTATTACTATTGGTTTTTTTCATGTATTGTAGTCTCCCTGATGATGGAAATGAACATTTCCGAAAGCTTGGATGAACCTTAAAGAGTTTAGTTTTTCATTGCTGCTTATCCCAATATCTTTAATTTTGTATATCTATATATAGGTAGCGAAACTGAGACAATTTTTTTTATATGACAACAATCTGTTTTTTCTTCAATCTACAGTTATCAATTACCGTGCAGAGGTAAGTTGCAGACCAGTCAAAGTTAGTTTGAGATTTGACGTTAAGAAGGTGCGCAATGTTTCATGATAACATCGAAGAATATGTAGGTGTGTATCAAGAGAACTGTTACATTAAGTTTTGCTCTTTATGATTTTCCTGCAGGAAAAACGTTTTAACCATAATTAGGTGAATAAAAATCATTTTTCTCTTGTATGATTTCATTGTAAATGTCAACAATTCATCGATCCTATCGTACGCGTAAACTATGTGTAGTTCCAAACGCGAAATGTACCTGGCCTGCTGCACAGGAGTGGAATATCAATCATGTCTGCGATCATGCATCTTTATTCACGTCGGAAACAACTGAACTTGAAATAATTTCTTTCTCTCTAAACAATTTTTGTATCTTTAGACAATGGTTACATCATTGCTTAAAGATAAATCTTTTTATAGTTCCGAATAAGGTACTTCGATAGGGAATACGATAGATCGCACAGGCGATTGCATTCAATACGATTCCCACAGCGAGTGAGTGAATAACTATCTTCTCTTTAAACAATGCAATAAGTATAAATTTATATATATATATATATATATATATATATATATATATATATATATATATATGGAAGGAATTTAATGGACATAGCCCTCAGAGAAAAGTGCTAACCGTAGACACGTGTTTCGGGCTCTCGGCCCTCATCAGTACGGTGGAGAAGTGCAAGGATGAACAACACTTGCTAGAAAACGACAAATCAACGGAGTCAACAAACAGAAGCCAGCCGCTCATTTGTGATTTCGGTCAGCAGACCCTGAATTCCAGGGCAACAACCAACGTCACCTCGGAGGCAGCTATAGCTACCTGCGTGACATCCGAGTCCAGGAATATAAATATAAAAGAGAGTAATATATATTGTTATGAAATACTAATAGGTGTTTTTACCCCGCGTTGGAAGTCAATTGTTATGATAGGTATATCAATTTTATTATTATTATTATTGATGCTTATAATTTTTTCGCACCTCGTTGGGAGATCAAATTGTTATGAAATAATAATAGCTTTTAAATAATAATTGTTGTTAATTTTTCCCCACGTTATTGTTATTGCCCCACAAATATTTTCTCCCTGTATAAATATTTTGATTTCGATTTTGATATACCTCTAATACGCGATGGGAATCCAATTGTTATAATGTGATATTATTTAATAGCCAATTGTTATGAAATAATAATTGCCAACTAACGTTACTGTTTTCTCGCCACGTTGTTACCAATTATTATTATTTTTCTTACCACGACTAATCTCAGTTGGTACGCCTTCGCCTCAGGAGTCGGTACTGGCAACAGAGCCACTGCCTGTCTAGATGTCACTCGAACTATTTCAGTTCAGTGTTTATAAGTGAGATTTTAGCATATCATTGTGGAAAATAAACTAGAAATTATCAAAAACAATTATTTCCTTTATTCAGGAAAACTTATATTAACTTAAAACTACTAGCAATTGACAAATTTTCATAAAATAATGAAAACAGTGATGGATATGTAAATATAACCTCACTTTTTTCTTTTGAGTTGGAAGAATTCTTTTATAGTTCAATACCAAATCATAGAGTTCTTCAGATATACGAGTTATTTTGTGAAGTGATTCAGTTCATGATGTGCACTAAAAAAGTTTATACCTGGAACTGGAATGTCGCTGATGCAATACCTGGCATAATCTGAATTCCGGCCTGTTTCATCCACTCCTCTCAGGAACTCACCATTTCGAAAGGAATTTCCCACCAGTTCAAGAAAAACAAGTTCTTCAACGATAACTATTATTTACAGAACATATTTTTTTTCTTTTTACTTTAAAATTGATATTTATAAAAATATTCTATATTTATGTTTTATATTTGTAAACATTTTCAATAGTGAATATTCCTGTCAATTGCCTTTGTCTGAGGATGTATTAACCTATAGCTATTTATAGCATTCTCATTTTCAACCTCATAGGGCCCTTCAAATGGCATTAAAAGTTTTGCACAAATACCTAGTCTTTTATTTCGTATTCTTAATGCTTTTATAATGACTAATTCTCCCTTCTTAAATTTTGTCCTTTTAGTTCCTCTTTTATTTTCTTTTTTATATATTTATCAGCATTTCTTTTGATTCTTATATTTATTTTATATATTATTTCTTGCATATTATTTCTTTCATTCATAGTCCATTCTCTTTCAGGCATTCTTCCTGTCATAATGTATATAGGACATTCTTTCGTAATAGTGCTAGGTACTTCATTAAAATATTTTTCTATTATCTCTAATTTTTCATCCCATGTTTTATGATTTTGCTGCGACGTCAATCTCAAATATTTGATTACCTCCTGTATATATCTTTCTGTTGGGTTTGATGATGGATGTCTAATACTAGTAAAATTTAATTGTATTCCCACACTCTGTGAGAAATTTTTCATTTGTTCATTAGTAAAATATGTAGCATTATCTAAAATAATTTGTTCAGGTTTTCCTATTTCTACTATGAATTTTGTCAAAAGATTTTTAACAGTTTTAAAATTAGTCCTTTTTGTAGAATATATTTTGATAAATTTTGAAAAATGATCCACTATTACAAATATATGTTTATTATTGTTGTACGTTGGTATCAAATTACTAACAAAATCTATTGATATTATTTGTAAAGGTTTTGTTGTAATAATACTTTTTGTTTCATTTTTATTAATTTTATTTTTATGTTTACTTAATTGACAAACTTGACATATGGCTATGATTTTTTTAGTTAATTCCAAATCTTGTGAACTTATATAGTTTTCTCTAAATATTAACCAAACTTTTCTAATCCCTATATGTATGTATTTCTGATGTATATATGTAATCACCTGTTCTGCCAATTCCTTTGTGATAACGTATATTAGTTCTTCACCATTTACTATTTTTATTGTTATTGTTATACCATTTTTGATTATTGTTCCTTTTTTTTCTTTATTTGTTAATTTATACTGATCTTGCCTAATTTGAATGTCAGAAAACAAACCTATATTAAACATTTATCCCTATTTTTACTTGTCTAGGAGTATGTGTTTTTCCCATCTCCATTCTCGTTAAAGTGTCTGTGATGAAATTTTGTTTTCCTGGTATATGCCTAATTTCAAATTTGTATTCTTGCAGTAATAATGCCCATCTATGTACCCTATTACTTGCATATTTGCAATTTACATAAATGTTTCATGATCAGTTTCAATATAGAATTTTGCTCCCAGTAAATAAAATCTTAATTTAGTAGTACAAAATATAACACTTGCCAGTTCTAATTCCGTAACAGTATAATTTCGTTCATGTTTTTTAGTAATTCTAGAAACAAACTTCCTTTTCATTTTGTATTTGTATCAAAACTCCTGCAAATCTTAACATAGATGCATCAGTTCTCAATACAAAAGGTTCATCATAGTTGGGATGAAATATTTTTGAATTTTGAATAAATATGTCCTTTAGTTCGGAAAATGCTTTATTCTGTTCGTCTCTCCATTTCCACTTAACATTCTTTTTTTAAAGTGATATTAATGTTAATTCTTTTTTACTTAGGTCTGGAATGAATTTTTTTAAATAGTTAAATATTTCTAAAAATCCTCTAAGAGTTCTTAAATTATGTGGCCTGACATACTCTCTAATGGTTTTAATTCTTTCAGGATCCATTTCTACACCTTTTTCATTCATTTTGTAACCTAGATAACTAATTTTCTGCTGAAAAAATTCACATTTATCGATATTTATTTTAAGCCCTGCTTCATCTAGTATGTGAAATATTTTTTTCAAATGTTCTTCATGCATTGTTTCATTTTCAGAATATAATAAGATGTTATCAATGAAATGTAAAGCAAAATTTTCATATTTGTCAAGTATTTTATGTAATACTCGTTCTTATGCTGGACAAGCTGATTGTAAACCATATGGAACAACACAAAATCTATATACAACACCTTCTATACTAAAACCAGTATAATTTCTAGAATTTTCATGTAGTGGTATTAACCAAAAACTGTGTTTCAAATCTATTTTAGAAAATATTTTTGCATTTGTTATTTTACCAAAAATAGTTTCTATATTTAAAAGAGATTCATATTGTGGAATTGTTATTTTATTCAGTTCTCTAGCATCTAAGCATAATCTAAGCTCATCATTTTTTTTTACAACTACTACGATAGGGTTGATGTAATTACTGTTACTTCTTTCTATTATACCTTGTTTTACCATTTTCTCTAATTCTTCTTTAACTTGTTCTCTGTACTTATAAGGAATCGGATAGTTTTTTGATTTGAACTTTTCTGTTTCTTTTACTTCTATATCGTGTACATACTCTTTTGCAACTCTTGATTCATACATAATCAACTTATTATATTTATTTAATAATTCATCAATATACCCTTTATATTTCTCATTACATTTATATTTCATTTATTTCATCTTTATCATCATCATAATTACTTTCATATCTCCCATTCATACCTTTTGTACACAATATTTTTTTATTTTCACTCATTTCAGTTTTTTCTTCAAAAAATTCAAAACATTTTCCATCAATTTCCAAATTTTTTTTATAATTGGTTTTACTTTTTCCAGTTGATCAGTACCTATAATTACATCAAACTCCATATCTTTAACTACTAATAGTTTCAATTCAATATTCTTCTCATGAATCTCCAATTTTAGATTTACATATTGATTTGATTCCGCTAGTTTTTTACCATGTATATCCACTAAATTTGTTTTTGGCATCTTTACTAAAATATTTTTAACTTTCATGAAATCTTCTAAACAATTTTCTTTAATTAAAGATGCTTCAGAACCTGTGTCAATTAATATTTTTATTATTTTATTTCCTATCTTTCCCTTTAAAATTATTAATCCTATATATTGTTCATTTTCCATATTTTCATCATTCATTATAAATTCAATAGGGTGTTGGTAATTTGTGTTTTCCAGCCTAACATATGGTTTTCCTAGAAAAATTGTTCTATTGGCTAGTTGTGGGAACATTTATTTGATTGTTTTCCCCACTTGATGATACTTGTCCCTCTCTTTCAAGAAAATTTTCAGCACTTTGGCATCTCCTATTTAAATATACACGTCTTGTATTGTCATTTGTTTGATTGTTATTTATACCAGAATTATTTTGTGGTTGTCTGTTATAATAAGTCCTTTGTACTTGATATTGTTGAGGGTAATTCTGATTATTGTTATTGTAATTATTTTTAATTTTTTTTTTTTAAATTTTGATTTCTTTGATAGCCTTGTTTTTTTATTATTTTGTCTATTGTTATTCCTATTCCTATCATATTGATTATTATTAAAATATCTATTTGTTTTATTATTATTTTGGTTCATAAACCTATTATTCTGATTGTTTATATTCCTATTATTACATTGATTGCTTCTTTGATAATCATCACTGTTATATTGTGAATTCCTTTGTTGGTTATTGTTATCCCAACTTCTATATGATAATGTCCTCTCCAATCTCAATAAATATTGACTAAGTATCTCCATAGTTTTAATCTCATGCATGTTTAAAACTTCAAATATTTCTTGTTTAAAATACCTACTGATGTTACCTACTATTTCTTCCTCTCTCATAACCGGATCTAAATACTGTGCCATTGCAAACATTTGGATTGCATAATTATTGTAATTCATACTTCTTCTTTCGTCAAATTTTCCAAATTGTAACTTGTCTCTAATACTTAATTGTGCATTTTCCCCCCAATATTGTTTTAAAAATAGATTTTCAAAATTTTGAAAAGAATTGATATTTTTTTCCTGGCTATTAAACCATATACAAGGTTCATTTAACAAATACTGTCTAATAATCTCTTTCAATTCCTCAATAGCATTTATATGTCTAGTTTTATTTTTATTATTTTAATAAATGTGATGGGATGTAATTTTTTTATGTTGCCCTCAAATTTATTATTTATTTGTATTCCATGACAATTATTAATGATTCTACTCTCTGTATTATTGTCTATTCTTCTTAATTCTAATAATTTCATCTTTTCTTCTACATTTTTAGTTATTTCACTCTCTACATTTATTATTTTTAAATTAGTATCTTTATGTTGTTTTTCTACTTTTTTATCGAGAGTACTTAATTCACTTTTAATTCTTTCTTGTTTACTATTCATATCTAATTTCATGTCTTTTAGTTTTTCATCCTGCCTTTCTACATGATTATTTATAGTGGATACTTCTTGTGTTATTGCCACATAAACCTTTTTAATTTTTTTTAAAAATTCTTCTTTATTTTGTTGATTATTTTTTGTTTTCCATTCTTTCCATATTTTTTTTCATATTTTATATTTTTTTAACATTTTCTCTCAATCTTTCTTCCATACTCGCTGTGTTTTCTTTCAAATCTTTTATTTCATTTTTCAAACTTTCTTTCATTTCATTCTTCATATTTCTGATTTTTTCTTCCATCCTTTCCTCCATTCTTCCAATACTTTCTCTCATTCCATCTTTCATTCTTTCTATTTGCTCCTTCATTTCATTTTTCATACTTGCTGAATTTTCATTCATTCTTTCAATTTTTTCTTCCATTCTTACTGAGTTTACTTTCAAATCTTTTTTCATACTTTCCATTTTTTCTGAGTTTTCATTATTCATTCTTTCCATTTTTTCTTTCATTCTTGCTGAATTTTTATCCATACTTTCCACTATGAACTCCATCATTTTCTGAAGCTTACTGTCCCTTTCCATTGATACACTTTTTATTTCACTCCCTCTCGCATTACTACTCTCTCCCTGTTCCTGATCGCCTCTCTCTCTACCTTCTGCACCTTCTTCCAAACCAATTTTCTTACCATCTCTCAAATCCATTTTCTATTCACACTTTGGGACTCCAATTGTTATGTTCGCCCAGTGTTGCGATAAATATTAAGAAATAATATATTGCCCTTATTTGCCCTTACGTTGCGGCGCCATTTGTTATGAAATACTAATAGGTGTTTTTACCCCGCGTTGGAAGTCAATTGTTATGATAGGTATATCAATTTTATTATTATTATTATTTATGCTTATAATTTTTTTGGAACCTCGTTGGGAGACCAAATTGTTATGAAATAATAATAGCTTTTAAATAATTATTGTTGTTAATTTTTCCCCACGTTATTGTTATTGCCCCACAAATATTTTCTCCCTGTATAAATATTTTGATTTCGATTTTGATATACCTCTAATACTTATGTAGGCAATTCAGCTCCGCGATGGGAAGCCAATTGTTATATTGTGATATTATAATAGCCAATTGTTATGAAATAATAATTGCCAACTAACGTTACTGTTTTCTCGCCACGTTGTTACCAATTATTATTATTTTTCTTACCACGACTAATCTCAGTTGGTACGCCTTCGCCTCAGGAGTCGGTACTGGCAACAGAGCCACTGCCTGTCTAGATGTCACTCGAACTATTTCAGTTCAGTGTTTATAAGTGAGATTTTAGCATATCATTGTGGAAAATAAACCTGGCTTCTCTTCAAAATTTTTTTCAATCTCCTCTCGCTTCGTTTTCTCTTCACCTGGATACCATTCCTGTTTTGTCATTTTTATTTGAATTTTCAAAATCGCGCACTTTTTTGTCGAACTTTCACTATTTTGGTGTTATTTGAGAAAACTTATGAACTAATATATTTTACATTTCTTATAAACTAACCCAAGTAGCACACAGAGGTCATAATTCGGTTGTACAGACGTCTACAAGACCTTTCGCAAAAGTCCATGACTTATGTCTTGTAATATGCTGAGACGTCGCTATGTATGCCAATACGACAAAAAGGCACACTCTTGCGACGTCACATCGACGTTATAAAGTAGTGGTAATGACTTGCCGATATAGACTTATATAAGGCAGTCGCATAAGGGTTGGATTGCATAATATTATTACGTCGTTCTGTGGTCTTAGTGTAGTCGTTATATCATTATGCATGAAGGTCATAAATCTTTCTAATATAGTATTACAATATGTATACCATATCAAAAGATTTTATATAATAATAATATAATACATAATTCAGTCTTCCTTTACATGTTCATGATACTCTGTGGTAATGTCCTACACCGATCATCCTAACAACAAATGGCCGTGATAGTTATCGAGATAAAAATGATTCATTTATGTGTTTTTAGAATTGTTCTGAAACTCTAGTGACCAAGCAAATCCATTTTTACGATCAAAATCCAATTCTACTCACTTAAAATTCATGCCTGAAAATGAAGACAGATAAATATTTATTTTCATTTCAGAAAAAATATATTTCATTAATTTTTCTCATTAATCGTTGAAATATGTAGACCATATTACGAGAGATACTTGATTAGCACATCTCCAATGATTTTTAAATTGATTATATAACACCCAGGGTCCCATATTTTTTATTTTAAATATTTTTGTTCCAATATGGCTACCAGAATGATGTTATCAATCAATCGAAAAACATGGATGCCGTCCTTCTAGTGTCGAAAAGTTGTAATTACTCCGGTATGTACTATCATAGAATAGTTTACGAGTGTCTCAAAGACGTCGTAATATCTTACATAAAAAAGTTGTAATGTAGTCGCTGTGACCACAAGTAGCAAGTTTTGTTGTAATAACGTCGTAACGTTATCAAAAATCAAAACAGAAGAAGATATACACTGACATTTACAATAGAGGTTATGTTGAACAGTTATATTTAAATATTTTGTATTTATCTCTCCAGTAATGTCCTAGAATCTTTAGGCAAATTTCCAATTTGTGTTGAAGGTTTTATAATATTCATCAGATCATTCAATGCAGTATGCGGAATTTTGTGAACTAATGCCCAGTTCCTCAATTTTTATTTGAAAACGAAACATTTTTCTAAGTGTTCTTCATCACCCTCATCCATACTTTCTCCTTCAAAAGCACTTTCCACAGTGATACTCTCTGAGGTTGGTTCTGAACTTGTTCCAGGTACATTTTCATCTGGGACTGGATGAACTTCAGTTTTTGGCCGTGTCCCGATAGACTGAGTTAATTTTGGGGTAGGCACCCCTTCCTCTTTATATTTTTTTAAAAAATTTCTATATGCTCCAATTCACTTCCCAGCAAACACAATTATGTAAAATTGACATGTATGTTACATAAGTAATATTACTTGTTACGTAACTATGTTATGTAGAATTTATGTCACTGTTATGGCGAAATGTCCGCCACAAATACAACCTTTTTTACATAACACTAATGTAACTACTTTACATAATTTTTTTTAATTTTTTTTTTTAAATATTATGAATTAACAAACAGACATAAATATTACATAACATACACTATATGTTATGTAGCTTTTACATCATTGCTATGTAGATGATCACTATCAAAATTGTACAAATAAGCTTCACCACACTACTCACTTTAGACCTACTTATATGCATCTTGATACTATAATCTACAGTGTAGATTATCTACTGATGATAAGTTATCTAAATGTGCATGTAGGTGTAAAAGTGAGTTGAGTGTAATGAAGGGTTATTTGTACAATTTGTTGATAATATACACAGCGTCCATCCAGTCTCCATCGTAGATAACCACCACAAAGACTACTTATCTACTTGTGATATATGGTACATAAACATGATAATATGAGTATCATTTGAAAATTGTATGTTTAGTTTTGACAGTAAATTTCAATAACTTTTTGTGAAAAAGAAATACAGGAAGCATGACTTTGCATGTAATTCTATATTGATAATTTCATACTGCCAGATCACAATGGAAAATAAAAGTTCAGTATAAAAAAATAAATTATTTAATTTCTGTATTGCTAAAATCACAATTTATTTTGGCATTAGAAATAAAACAAAATAATTGCTTCTTTTCTTCTGTCAATGATCATTATTCATTGGCTTTCTGCATTTTTTCTTGATTTCTCTATTGAGCCTTTGGCTTAATGAACCATTTCCCTGCATGTTTATCTATATACGAATATGATACATCAGGATGATTGCTATTATTAATACTCTCTGAAAATATTAATAATAATGATTTTTGGCAACCAAAGTTTAAAATATATTACCTGTTAATATTTTTATGGAATACAAGTCTTTGGCTTTGTAATTCCCCCTTTGTCCGAACCAGGAGCGTTAGTAGCCAACTCATTGGTAAATAATTGGCCAAGGCATCTATACAGATGATCTTTTGCATCTTTACCACCCAAAGATTTGAAGAGATGGGCCTAAAATGTAAGTATATTCAGATAAATGAAATAAAAGCCAAATATGGGTTCATTTCATAAGGTGCCCACAGAATTTGGGAAAATGATTCCTTGAAAGAATGTATAAATTTCTCTGATAACATTTTCAATCTCCCTGAGTTTCGTCATAGTGGAATGATAGGTCGCTGATTCCACCAATAAAAAATTAATTGAAAGTTAGAAAGATTTATCTTCCAAAGTTGACTGTGAATTGAAAATTCTTTCTATTTTTCGAAGTGTGTGCTGTAATGAATTGAATGAAAGAAAAAGTGCAGCGAATTAGGAATTTTTAATATAACTTACCAAAGAAGTTTTCACATCGTCATTTTCTAACTGAAGTTCTTCAGCGTTACTACCTCCTTTTGGGGAACTTTCATTATTTGATACTTGATTTGGACTTTCATTATTTGATCAAATTCTTCTCTGCTGTCTCTTAGAAAGGTTGGGGTAGGGCATTCTGTCTTAATCAAAGATTTACCTACTTAGTTTCACAGTGTGGTGATAATATATATATATATCATACAATTTTCGAAATAACACAATTAACAGACGCCAAATAAACAAAATGTCTTACTAAAAACTGCCATTACCTTGCCTAATGCTAAAACCTAAAACACTCAACACTGAGAAATTGTCATTTGTCAAAGAATCTGGATGTTACCAACATAAATCAGACATTGAACCTTCTGCAGTATTGCCAATCTAATATTGAAGTAACAACTTGACGTAGCAGTTAAGTAAAACAGAAGATACTATATTGACCGTAAGTTTTTACGTATTAGCTACAACATACTTACATAAACTTATTACGTAAATCTGTGGTTTTAAGTATCTTAGAAATATGATGGAGTATTTACGTAACTATTTTACATAAATATGTTCCCTTAATTTTATGTGACATTTATGTAAATGTAACAAGTGTGTTTGCTGGGTTGTAGGGCATATTGGATTTTGGTTTTGGCATTTTAATTATTCATATGTAACTGAATATTCCACATACAAACACAATATACCTAACCAAGAAAAATAACATTACCAACAAAAATAATTTAACCATAGATACATAATGTAGTCATTACGACCAGAGTTCATCAGTTGTTAAAACTACATTACATGAGTACAATATGTAGTCGTGGAAACGTTTCAAAAATCTATTCATTAGAACCACATATGTTCATGGTCATAATAACGTCACAGCAACTGGTCTTAAGTTCTACTTAACGACACATACAATTTATTTACATACAAACCACATTACAACTTCATCTTGAGAATTCTTTATTGTACTCTCCTTATATCTACTATACGACGTCATAGCGACGCCTAAAGGTTATAAAACGCACATTAACTTTTTGGTTCTAAAACATTACAAATACGTGGTCTTTAAGACGTTATAAGAAGTCATTATGTTAATTTTATGACTCTGTGCTACTTGGGAAATACAATATTTGATGATAATTATCTTTGACGTTTCTCAGTTCTTACTTTTCCACAATTTCAAATCTTTTATCTCACCATCTCTGTTCCCTGATTGACTATTGTCATAAAGAAGTTTCTTGTTCTCCCATTGGCTATTTTTAGTTAGATACAATTTCATATACTGTATGTTTCAAGCTTATAATTTTGTTGATCACATTTAATTCAGAATGATTTTGCAAATCTAGACTTTTTTGTTGTATTTTGAACAATTATAGGTTGTAATCATTTTGACAATGTATGAAAATGATTGCATTATAGTATTTGCATATTTTTACCTATCAATATTATACAGAGGCTTCATAAAAGAAATAGAATCTCAAAAAATGTAAAACAATTTCTCTTGAACTACTAACTATTAAATATTTATTATTTTTGTGGTTTTTTTAAGAAATGATTTCTTTTTAATCTTTAAAATATATTACTGGTCCTTCCTAACATAACAATATATATATATATATATATATTATATATATATATATATATATATATATATATATATATATATATATATACTATGAGTATAACCACAAAACACTATTCTGTGAGTATTAGGCAATCCATACCACGTGACCCAATATGGCGGTTGTTGGCACACAAACTGAAAATCGCTATAAGAACATCATTGTCAGTGTGCACTTTTGGCTTGTAAAAGTGTATTTTTGGTTATTTTCGGAGCTTTTGTGTTGTCAATTAATGATATTCAGACGGAGAGTGATTACCTGAAGACACTATTGTTGAAAAGCAGAGGCTTTGGTGAACGGTATGCTTGAAAATACATCCCCATAATCTGTTTACATTTGTATCAATGTATATGTTACAGGTATAAAATGAAGTTGAGGATTGATCAGTGATCAATTATTGGTGCTCCTCCTGTTACGAATATGGATCCCAAGTAGCACAGAGTCATAAAATTAACATAATGACTTCTTATACCGTCTTAAAGACCACGTATTTGTATGTTTTAGAACTAAAAAGTTAATGTGCGTTTTATAACCTTCAGGCGTTGCTATGAGGTCGTGTAGTAGATATAACGAGAGTACAATAAAGAATTCCCGAGATGAAGTTGTACTGTGGTTTGTATGTAAATAAATTGTATGTGTCGTTAAGTAGAACTTAAGAGCAGTTGCTGTGAGGTTATTATGACAATGAACATATGTGGTTCTGATGAATAGATTTTTGAAACGTTTCTACGACTACATATTGTACTCATGTAATGTGGTTTTATCAACTGATGAACTTTGGTCGTAATGATTACATTATGTATCTATGGTTAGATTATTTTTGTTGGTTATGTTATTTTTGTTGGATAGGTATATTGTGTTATGTATGTAGAATATTCAGTTCCGTTTGAATGATTAAAATGCCAAAACAAAAATTCAATCTGCCTTACAAGAGAACTGGAGCTTATAGAAAAATATAAAGAGGAAGGATGAGTGCCTACCCCAAAATTAACATCTGAAATAATCAATCAGTCTATCGGGATACTGCAAAAAAATGGAGTTCATCCAGTTCCTTCAATTGTTTTCGCAACAAGGAAAGACATAAATATATGTATGTGCACTTCGAGTGATAAATAAAAAATATTTAAATATAACTGTTCAAAGTTCAACATCAACATAACCTCTATTGTGAATGTCAGTTATTTTTAGCGTTTTCCATTAGGCAGAACTAGCGGAATGCTTATGCACTCAGTGTATATCTTTTTCTGTTTTGATAGCGTTACGACGTTAGTACAACAAAACTTGCTAGTTGTGGTCACAGCGACTACATTACAACTTTTTTATGTAAGATATTGCGATGTCTTTGAGCCACTCGTAAACTATTCTATGATAGTACATATCGGAGTAATTACAACTTTTCGACACTAGAAGGACAGCATCCATGTTTTTCGATTGATTGATAACATCATTCTGGTAGCCATATTGGAAAAAAAATATTTAAAATAAAAAATATGGGACCCTGGGTGTTATATCAATTCAAAAATCATTGGAGATGTGCTAATCAAGTATCTTTCGTAATATGGTGTACATATTTCAACGATTAATGAGAAAAATTGATGAAATATATTTTTTCTGAAATGAAAATAAATATTTATCTCTCTTCATTTTCGAGGCGCATGAATTTTAAGTGAGTAGAATTGGATTTTGATCGTAAAAATGGATTTGCTTGGTCACTAAGTTTCAGAACAATTCTTAAAGACACATAAATTAAATAATTTTTATCTCGATAACTATCACGGTCACAGAGTATCATGAACATGTAAAGGAAGGCTGATTCATATATTATATTGATATTATATGAAATCTTTTGATATGGTATACATATTGTAATACTATATTAGAAAGATTACGACCTTCTTGCATAATGATATAGTGACTACACTAAGATCACAGAACGACCCTTTTGCGACTGGCTTATATAAGTCTATATTGGCAAGTCATTACCACTACTTTACAACGTCGATGTGACGTCGCAAGAGTGTGCCTTTTTGTCCTATTGGCATACATAGCGACGTCTTAGCATATTACAAGACATAAGTCATGGACTTTTGCGAAAGGTCTAGTAGACGTCTGTACAACTAAATTATGACCTCTGTGTTCTACTTGGGAAACACTTCTATGTTAAACAAATTAAAGAGTAAGCATATGGCGAACAATGTAAACAAACGATTCTATGGCCCATGCGTTAATTATATTCGTAAACGGTAGAGGGCGTACTCCTTAGCATGAATCGCCTATTGGACCTTTTTTGATAATGATTGAAGCGAAAGGGGAGACAGTCCAGGTGGGTAGATATGATCATTCGAAAATCGTTACAGAAATTTTCGACCTTCAATTGAAAGACATTAAAAATGTAAAAATTAAAGGTATTAACAAACTTGGGGTAGAATTTTGTACTCCAGAATCAGCGAACAACGTTGTGAATAACGGGAGTCTGAAAAATAGAAGGTATATCATGTATATTCCACAAATGTATGCCACTTGCAAAGGTATAATCAGAGATGTTTCCAAGTTTTTGTCCATTGATAGAATCAAGGCTGTAACTCAGAGCCCTTTTCAGATTTTGGTTGCAAAACGTTCAAATAGAAAAGTAGTTAAAGAAGATATAAAACATTAGAATATCTAACTACCTCCACTTTGCTTGTAACATTTGAAGAGGTGATCCCATAGGAATCATATATTAATATGATTTCTTTGGGTTATCCTCCCAAGATATGTGACAATGAGTAATGAGTTACTCGTCCATGCCAGTCATACCGTATATCCAACCAGTAATGCAATGTTTCTCCTGCCTTGAATTTGGGCACACCAAAAACGCCAATGCCGAGGCACTACTTCTAAATGTCACCATTGTGGTACTGCCCACGAAATGTTTCCATAGTATTGAACACAATTCACTATACAAAAAATGTCCGGAATACGAAAGACAAAAAGAGATCAAACGTATAATGGCATATGAAAACATTAGTTATTTTGATGCAAAAGAGTTGGTATCGAAAATGTATGATGCTGGAATCGATGAAGCACCGCAAGCTCACGAATCCAGATCAAACTTTAAATCTAATATTACAGTGGGCCCCCAGGATTTCCATAGATTAAGGAATATTCAATCGATAACAATGCTACTAGTATTGAACAAAGACGCTCGGTAGCCGAGAGTCATACTGTACGAACCAAAAGTTCTTATAGGGAGGTGGCCATAACCACCCCAAAAAAAAGATTAATGTAAGAATCAGCTTTCAGGGGTTTTGAAACCACTTCCCAAGAAATAAACACATCCCCTTCAACATCTAAACAGGCGAATGAAAAACCCAGATCAATCTACAATTTCCTCTCACAGCCCCACACTCCCACATCTAGACAAGGAACAACTTTATCAAAGCCTATTAGCCATATAATCAGCCTAACAATAGTGCCTTGTATTATAGATCAAATGAAGACAGGGTAAAATAATTTTACAATAACTTTATGCAATTTCCAGAAGATTTCAGGTTAAAGCTTAGAGAGCTGATAAACACAAGCTACCAGCTCTCTAGACTACCTCCCGATATTGATAGTGTAGGTTCAAACTCAACTTAAATAGAACAATCAACCACTATTATATACTAATATTAAGTAAACAAAAAAAACAATGACTACAAAAAATTTCAAAATTATCCAATGGAACATAAGAAGCGTTAATTCTAATAGAAGCAATCTTACAAATTCAATTCGAGATGAACAACCACATATGATCTTACTAAACGAAACTTTTCTGAAACCCAACCATAATTTTTTTATAAAATATCACAATATTGTACGCATGGATAGACAAGATATGGGAATACAAATAAAGATCATGGCGGAGGTATAGGAACCCTTGTCAGGAGGGATATGAAACTCGAACAGGTTCACGTACCTATGAGATATCAAGAGAGATTTTCAGCTCATCATTATGAAATATAATAACATAAACATTGTGAATATTTATTCAACAACCCAGAATAAACTATCTCCTCAAATTATGAAAAAAAGTTGTGTGGTTTTATGAAACCACGGTATAAGTGAAACTTTTTTTCGCATTGTAGACATTTAACTAAACATTTTTAGAAAAATATTCGATTTAGGGTATTAAAATCGCATCATCAATCTTAATTTTATACTTGGAAAATGGGAATGATTATGGGAAATGATAACTATGTCTCCAACTATATTCATACGAAATAAGTTAAATAATAAATTCAAGCACTCAAAATTGAAATAAATACATAAACAACAATAAGCACCAGCCAAAAATTCTAATAATTCTAATAAATTCGATATAAAAACTATGTTTACTCACCAAGATCTTTTTTCCTTTTTCTATAAGCACGAGCTCTGTCGGCGTTCTGTCTTTTACGGCGTAAAATTAATTCATCGTCATTCATTTTGCACTATTCTTGGCTTTTTCCTCGTTGATCAGTTTTTCGGAGTCAGTAGCTGTGTCGTTGTTTATCAAAAGCAAAAACATAGCAACATTTACATTAAACACGGATAAAAACAAACAAATAGCGTGGAGCACTGGCACAAATGAGTAATAGTCTATACACTACACGGTCAGCTGATGCGCACCGGCGCCGCCATATTGGCCTCGGCTGCTCTGTCGAGCGCCTTTCACTTTACCCCTGCTCCGCGGCCGACCGTCACGCGACATGCAATAGATGGACGAAAAAGTTTGAGGCGATGTAAAAAAAGTTTCACTTTAAAAACTTGAAGGTCATTAGATCTTAATGGGAGATTTCAACTCCCATCACCCTTTATGGGGAAGCTCACACTGTGTATGCTAAATGATGGAACTCCTACACGTTTATCGAATCTGAATGTCAATGAGATCATCAATTAACTCGAGGTGAGCTGAAATAGTGTTTCGAATGAAAATTAAAGTACCTTCACAGCTAAATTCATTTCTACTGAAATAAGAAACAACAGTGTTTGGGTAAATGAGCTGGTTCATCTCTTCTCAGCCAGTGTTCGGTGATTTACAAAATAAATATATGTATGTGCACCAGGTAATCCTTAGTATAGCTAATAGTTTTCATTACTCGCGTGAATCCTGTTCCATATTGGTCACCATAAACCAAGATTTTTTTCCTTCCAGCGAGTGAAGCAGTCTGAGAGGTTACATCTCTTGTTGTATCCTGTTCTAACAGCCCACATGCCCTACCATGGTTTGTCAACATTTGATTTTTGTCTTTTATGGAGCTCATGCTCAATTCACATTCCAGATCGCTTGGATTTCTACTTTCGTTCAATATGATGATAGGGTTCTAAAGTGCAGGCGTCGTTGAACCAAGTTCAGTATCTGGATGGATTT
Organism: Gonioctena quinquepunctata; assembly: GCA_018342105.1. Lineage (NCBI taxonomy): Eukaryota > Metazoa > Arthropoda > Insecta > Coleoptera > Chrysomelidae > Gonioctena > Gonioctena quinquepunctata. The sequence goes on along the minus strand of JAFIRS010002307.1, from coordinate 175,372 downwards.
GTCTATCGATACCACAATTGGGAGTAATTTTTTTGTCGAGGACCTCAGTAGTGAATCCTAATCGACATTTCCGAATATTCCTCAAAAGATGTTTTATTCGTTTTTTGCATGAGTTACATTTAATTTTCTGTTGAATGCATCAGGTGAAGAATCCTCTGCTCCAATTGAATTTGTCTTCCCTTTCTTGTTCGCAGCTTTTCCATTTTCATTATTTATATTATCCCTTCCTTCGCTATGGCACTGTATATCTTTTCCTCCGTAGAAGTTCCTACTGTATTATGCTCCCTGTTGTCTGTTTGTGTGCCGGAGCATTTCGTACTCTTATGTAAAATAAAATGTTCATCTGTTGATGTTCCTTTTGTATTTTGTTCCCTTGTGTCTGTTTGGGAGGATACGAGAGATGTGGACGAAGTTACTCATAGGAGACGTGGAAAGCTGGTTGAAATGCCCACACAGGAATGTAGAGTACTACTTATCCTAGTTTCTCACAGGTCACGATCTTTCCGTACTTTCACTTTCCACATTGGTAAGGTTCCAGATGAGAACTGTATCTACTGCGGCGAAATCGACAGTCCGTCCCATACCATCTTCAAGTGCATTAGATGGAACAGAGAACGAATAGAGTTCCAGCTGGACTACGAGGGCAGAATTGATGCGGGAAACATCACTCGCGAAAATAAGGGAATAATGGAAAAAAAGAGAAAGAGGAGCGACAGCTCAAGTAAAATTAAGAGGAAAGTGGAGCGCCAAGCCCGCCTGTAGTGATGTTGAGCCGTTAAGGTAGTTCCGGTTCAAGGTAGTGGAGTAAACACCGAGGTGTGGTTTGGTGGGTAGGCAGGGACTTGCACTATCACTGCCCTGAGTCCCACACTCCCTGTTGCAATGGAACTGGCATACAGGGGACGAACATGACTTTCCACACCCAACAAAAAAAACATGATAAAAAATAGACTGGAATGATTTAGGGAAAATAGAAAATATCCGTATACCAAACGGGATTCAGAAAAGGAATGAGCACCTACAATAATGTTGCACAATTAGTCACATACACTCAACAAGCGTTCAGTATTGGCAGTATTTTTAGATATTAAAGCTGCTTAGGATTACGATAATATTAGTATATTATATAAGTATCTCAGAGAAATGAAAACCACAAAATCAGCCAATCTTATTGTGAGGGTGCTCGGGAATAGACAAACATTCATTAAATACAGTGATGAAAACATTTGGGGCCCTAGGCTTCTAACAACGGGCATCCCACAAGGATCCCCATTGAGTCCACTATTGTTCAATATATACATTAGATCATTGTACGAAATCATACCAGACGATTTCATTCCACTGTCTTATGCGGATAACCTCACACTTCTTGTTAAGGGTAAGAATATTCAAAGTATGAGCAAAGAAATGAACGAAACCCTCATCAAAATCTTAAAATGGAGCAAAAACATAATTTTGAAATATCGGTGGAAAAAAAGCGAAAGCATTTGGCTCACCAAAGACAACAGATCACGAAACGCAATTCCTCCTTTACCGTTATTTCATAACCACATCAAATCTAAAGCGCTCAAAGGAATTAACATTATAAGATCTTTTTGCCGAGTGAGGTGGGGGGCAGATCCTGCAACCCTACAAATGGCTTATAATGGACTCGTTGAATCTCATTTAGATTATGGATCAATATTCCGCAAACCTTCTCCGATAACAAACCTGAAAAACTGGATACAGTACAATATCAGGCCCTCCGGATAATTACTGGAAACATGAGATCAACACCAACCAATGCCCTATCAGCAGAAACATCAGAAATTTATCTTGAATACAGGAGACAATGGTTATATAGCATTTAAATTTATAACGAACATTTTTCATTTGACAATCACTTACTTTTTAACAACCTTACAACTCTTAAACTACACTGCCAACTGAACTTTGCATACTGGAAAGCTACTCCTTAACTAGTAGATGCAATCAATATGATTAACCCATGCAAAAACTATATTTATCACAATGAAAAATTACCGTGTTTAGAATTCGGTTATGATTTACAGCTATGGTCGGTGCCTTGTATCAATCTTAATATGAAAAAACAAAACCAGTAGGGGAAAGAAGGGTAAGACCGGTTAGCTAACACTTTTTGGCATGTTGAAGCCAAACTACTCCAACTAGAGCTTGCTTGATTGAACGACCTGACGTATTGTTTATCGTATCACAATATAATGTTTCAGAAAAGTCGTAGGTTCATTACTTTTTCCAGAAAAATATGTTTTTCTCAAAATGTCAAATTACCCGGTCTCATCCCACTAGTGGAGTAAGATCGGGTGCACATAATAACTTTATGGAAGACTATAAAAACTACATTTTAATTCAAAAAACTTCAACTTCAACAAAAAAATATTAATCTTACAAACAAAAATCACATTGAAAGAAGGTATCTTCTTCGCCCGCTCCACTGCAGCCTTCGTGAGCCCAGTCAAGACACTATCCACATTGGATCCATCCTTCTCCTTGTTTTGAGTTGGAAAAAGATTCGTTGCAGTATAAACAATGATCGTCGGACTTGTTATCTTCCCCATCGGAAGAATCATCAGTCGAGATCGAGGTCGAGGTTACAAGAATTTTTGAGGAGACTTTTTTCTTTCTCTGGGCCTTGGTACTCTTGTGTTTTTGATTGTTTGGTTTTGATGTTGTCTTCTTATTTGGTTTGTTTGAGTAATCAATAACCAATTTTATTTTCTGTGACGTTATTTTTCTTTCAGTTTCTTTTTTTCTTTTCCTCTAACTGAGATTCGAGTTCTGTTTTGTATGGTGAAGAAGTTAATATTGCACATTTCCCGTTTCGTTTATCTGTTCTTTCTGTTTTCTTTCTCTCAGCAAAAGGTGATGGCATTAAATGTGTGGGTGATATAGCAAAAGCTATTGATGCAGCTGGCTTTTCATCCGTAAAAATTTGTGGTTCTAAACTTTTAGAACAGCAGGGTTCATTTGGAAATGGTTCGTCAATATTGGTTTGTTAATCTCAACTACCGTTTCACACGTTCTTTGTGCAGGTTTTTCTTCTGTTGCTGGGTCCACTTGTAGAACAACATCTGCTTCTGCCTGTGGGCGTGGGTCTCCTTCTTGAACAGCATTTGCCTCTACAGGAACAGGTCTATCTGTGGTTGTTGAGGGAGCAAACAGGTGAACAGGAAAAATATTTCGGTTCAAAGGATAAATTCCTGTTTGCTTGAATCCATTTACTGCCGTCCGCATTCCTGCTGCCTTGAGGAAAGCTGCACCATACAGTTTGGCTACTTGTTGAATTGTAACAGCTCTACCAGGATGTGTTGCAAGCCACTGGCGCACCTCCTGTTGATAATAAGTGCTCAATGGAGCCATGAAGGTCACATCTAGCGGCTGGAGTCGATGAGAACAATGTGGTGGCAAGCACAACAACACAACATTGTTTTCTCTGGCCATGTTAATAAGTTCGAGACCTTTGTGTGGGTTGTATGGCCGTCCAAAATCAGGAGGACTGGTTTTTCAGACATTGGTTTAGAAAACTCAATAAATCTTCTAAACCAATACACGAAAATGTCTGTTTGCATCCATCCAGAAGGGTGATATTGAGCGAAGCTTCCCGGTGGTGCATCGTCAAGCAGCACGGGATTTTCTCTCTTTCGAGGAAAAACAAACATTGTTGGCATGAAATTTCCGGCCGCATTAATGATTTTTCAGCAGTAACCAAAACGCCTCGTTCTGCTGATACCAATGCTCCAACCTGTTTTTTTACTCGTAAAGCTAGGATTTCGGATGGTTTGTTGGGAACTGTGGTTATTCCCGTCTCATCGACGTTATAAATATCACTGGGAGAAAAATTGTGTTGTTCATACAAACCCTCCAACAGATCGAAAAATTTATCAACAGCTTGCTTATTGAATCCCAAGGCCCTTGCTATTGAAGTGTTTTCTGGAAATCGAAGAGAAATATTGCCTTCTTAAAAAACCATATAACCAGTCTTTTATGGCCATCTTGGTTTCTTCATTGAATTTGTGTTTCAAATTATTTTTAGTTGCAAGATCAAATGCTGATCTTCTGACATCACTCAAAGTTAAACCAAACAATCTACTCTCTAACAGCAATATGTGGTCTAGAAATTATTTTTCTTGCTCTTCAGAAAATATAGTCGTACAAGGTCCCAAGCTACCTTTTCTAGCGGCTTGGCTAGAAGTTAGTTGATTTGTTCTAGCCTTTTTTACTCGATCTTCTAAAGTAGACTGCGGAACATTGAGGCTTTTAGGTATCCCATGCGTCCAGACAATACTTTCTCTATAGCGCCTTCCATACTTTCCTGGCTCCAGGATTGCCGATTTGTTTTCCTCTCGTAAGTTCTAGGCATATTGACTCTGTAAAAATAGAATAATGGTAAGATCGGAAATAATGGGGTAGATCGGGTAGTACCCGGTTTCGCCCCACTTGGACTACCCGGTATAGTATTTAAGAAAATGCTCTGAAACCACTCTGATATTTAAATTATTCCTTCGTTTTTATGCATATATTAAATCTTATTTATCATATAATAGGTGACACTGAAGCAAGTTTTCATAACTATAAATGCCAATAAGTAATGATCGTTTAAATTGGAAGCAACATTAGAGAAGCGACATGAAAACTCAAACTTACCTCAACTGACAACGTGCGTTCTCCAGCATCGACTCGATACTACTGCCGCTAAGTTGTCTCAGCACAGTAGAATTGCTGAAAGAACCAGTATTCTCATTATCCCCACTTTTTGGTATGCAATCCCAATGCGCATGTTCCAATCCAGGCCGGACATTTTTGGGTGCGCAGTAAATTGTAGTGTGAACGGCAATGTTTGCAGATGAACAATTTTTCTTGAAATTCACCACTTTTGTCATCCAACTTCTGAAAACTCTGACCTATAGTTTGTTTATGGATCTCTGCTTCGCAATCCCTAACTGGCATAATTTGTTGTTGTTGTTGTATTTTATTCAATCCGTATTTAGATTTGGATTTATATTTGAATATGATAAGGATTATACGAAACGAGAATAATTTCAGTGAAACTTGGCAACATCCAAAGACTGTAAGTTCTAACCTACCTGAGTGTGAGTGTGTTGTATCGTTTATCGTTTGTATTCACTGCTCTTTTAAGTTCGCTTGCTTTGATTTTACCGTGTGTTTTGATTACAACTCTCGAATTCATACTTCAATGATGGCCAACAATTTGTTCAGACAACCCAAGAAGGCATCGGAATATTGTGTAGTTTGTTCCCATAATTCTAAGAAAAATCCTCAATACAGCTATTTCAGATTCCCTAAAGATGAAGCTAGGTGAGTTCAATACGATTGATTAATATGGCTGATGTGAAATGAGATGAACACTACTACAAAGTTCAAACCTAAATTTTCCAATGACTTTTTTTCAGGTGTAACGAGTGGAAACTGACTCTAGAGATAGTGAAACTGGATTCTTTAACTGCAGAGCAATGTTATAAAAGGTTCAGAGTCTGTAGTGCACACTTCGAAAATCATATGTTTTCGAGCATACAAAAAAACAAACTGAAGAGGAATGCGGTTCCTACCATATTTGTTAATGCACAACATTCTACCCGAGAGGATGAAGCAGCTTCTGGTAAATATGAATATCCTAACATAATTACAGAGGTTTTCCTATATTTTGAGATAGTTATCTTTTTTAACCGACGAAAAAAAGGAAGAGGTTCTCTAGTCGACGCCTAGATTTTTTTACACCCATAACTTTTCACAGAGTAGTTCGATTTCGGTGTTTTTTTTTTCATTGGATAGGGTAGGTATACCTCGAAGTTGGTACCATTTGAATTTGAAAAAAAATCACCCTTACGGTTAGAAAAATAGTGGATATTTATCGTTCACTCACTGAATTTTTACCCGTTAAGATTCTACCACTCATAACTTTGTTCTGGGTTATCCGATTTAGATGATTCTTTTTTTATTGAATAAGGTATACTTCAGAGTTGAATTTGGAAAGGAATAATCCAACCGTAAGGGTAGAAAAATAGATGATTGATTTTTCGACAAAAAAAGAAACTGATAAGCAAAAAATAAAATGAACCTTGTTAGTCTTAATAATAACTGAGCTCCTAAACTAATGTGAGTAACTAATTTTGAGTCGCCGCCATGCATCCCGCTGTTTTAAGAAGGTTTATTTAAATTTTTGCTTTGCAGTATCTTTTTTCGCCGGTTTAATTTTTTGTTAAAAGTTTCTATATTTTTATATGAAATGTATACTCATTTACTTTCAAACAAACTAATGCATTGGCAGATTTTTCAAGACATTAGAGGTTGATGGAACAAAAATTAAATCATTTCTCTTAGTAGTTGTCATATTTATATAATTTCATATTTGTGACCTGGCTACACAGGACATACTAACACTAGTTAAAATTTCAAATTTGATGATGTAAAAAAAAATCTGTTTTATGCCAATTATGACATTTTTCAAGCTACGTTGGGCACTACTAGCTCTATGACAGTATTCATTGACACATTATATGCAATATTGAATTTTACAGGAATTTCTGGAATTTGTATGCAAACATCATCCGGGTGGGAATCTGTTCCTAGTACGAGCTTTGACGGACCTAATTCAAAATCTGCTCCTGGAACCAGCATAACCGAATATAATCCAGAAGGTATGACTGTTATTATTTTTATATAAAAAAATCAGTGCTTTTCTGCTGATCTATTCCTTATTTATTTATACTGATTATAGCAGAGAGTATGTAACAACTATGTTGGGTACTACAGGATCAATCATATTTCTTCATTTATTAAAAAACAAACTTCATGTAGATGGACGACTAGTCCATATTTTTTATTTTGAAAAAGCATAGATTTTCACTTATAATTGCACGAGAGGTTTGTATTTTATCGGGTAAATTTGGGTTGTTTAATGAGAAACTGTTGCCTAGCAATTAGACGAGAAAAACTGTCAACTATTAAAAACGCGACACCAAAGGTGGAGCATTTTTAGGTTGACAGTTTTTTGAGTCAAATTGCTAAAAGAAACAGTTTAGAATTTGAACAACACAAATTTACCCGATATCAATACAAACATCTGTGTAATCGGCAGGACAATTTGATGAATAAGAAATTTAGAAACATATCAATGCAAACTTTATTTATTTTGGCAACCCACACCGCGATAATTGATAAACAAATGAATACGTGAAAAAACCACTAGTGCATTTGTCGCTGTAAAAGTTGCAGCTAACTTTTGCCGCTGTCAAACTGACAACTGCACTGTGGCATATTCGATTTTTTATACATGAGTTGAATTGTCACTTATAATCTCCCTAGAGCATGAATTATTGCCAGAAATTTTTTGAGTACATGAATTTTTTGTTTTTTTTAAATTCATGTTTGAGACAAATTTCCCAATTAATTTAAGCACGGGGATTGATAAGAAAATTTTATACCGAATCATATTTAAATAGAAAACATCAAGTAAATATTTATTTTGACGTTATTCACAAATAAATAGAAGGCTGTGTGTAATGGGAGTTTTGAAGGAGATTTTTTCTGATTTTCCACGTCCCTAGTAAAATAAAATATATAATATCAGATAAACTATTATGTAAAATTAATTTTCTTACTAGGAAATGTTAATATTGACTAAAATGAAAGTGGATACGTCTAGATTTGGAGATATTTTTTGATTTTCCTCATGCCCTAGTAAAATAAAATATATAATACCAGACACATTTTATATAAAATTGATTGTTTGCATATAATTTTCTTACTGGGTTTCAGGGAAATGTCAATATTGATTAAGAATGAAAGTGGATGTTCGTATTGCGAGATATTTTATTTTTATTTTTCCCGTGCCCTAGTAAAATAAAATTTATAATATCAGATACATTATTATATAAAAATAATCAGGTGATATATATTTTAACCCTCTGAAATAGATTTTGCGTAATAGAAATCTCTTTAAATAGAATTTTGATTTTTTCATCATTTCCACCGCCCAATACACACCCTCCGACGGGGCGACAAATGATTTCGTATATCAGGTGGTATATATGTATTTCGACCTCCTGAATTCGATTTTGTATACTATAAAACTCTACACTGCCGTTTAAACTAAATTTCATTTTTTTTTCTAAATTTCTACCCCCCCCCCAATACACACCTCGCGGGGACAAATGATTTCAAATATCAGGTACTATGTATTTTGACCTCCGGAATTTGATTTGGCATACTAGAAAACTCTACACTGCTGTTTAAACTGAATTCCGATTTTTTTTCAACATTTCCACCCCCAAAACTCACCCTCCGACGGGGCGACAAATGATTTCATATATCAGGTGCTATGTATTTCAACCTACTGAATTTGATTCTACAAACTAAAAAACTCTACAGTGCCGTTTGAATCTATATTTAATTTTTTCAACATTTCCACCCCGATTTCCTCCTTCCTGCCTCCGGGATAACAACACATTCTAAATATAATTTCTTACATTTATCAACCTACAGAATTTGATCGTGTACTGAAAGAAACCCTACATTCTCATATTAATGAGAAACAGATCCGTCATACATTTTTCTCAGTGTATTTTGTGGTTGTGGATAACTTCACACTCGTAGAAAAATATATATTTCTTTTTTTTTCAATTTTTTTTTTGAAATGTATCTGACTCCTTCCATCTACAAGATAATTTTGAGTAGACTTTAATTTCAACTTCAAAACTGTAATCTCCAAGGAGGAAAATATCACGGGTGTAGCAAATAAGAGGTATTATTCAAAGATTTGCTTGTCAATGTATTTGAAATTTATTTTTCAGAAGTGAGTACCCAAACTCCAACATCGTTATCTAAGAACACAACACGTAAGGTTCACTTGAGGAATAAAATAAGAGTCCTTCAACGCAAATCGAAAGAGCAGAATACTCCTTCCAAAGGGCAAATTTCAAGAGAAGAAGTGGTCGAGTATGTCAGGCAGAATTCTTCACCAGCATTGGCGTCCTTTTTAGAAACTCAACTCAAACTCTTTGGCAAATCTCCTAAGGGTTTGAGGTATTCTAATGAATATAAACAATTCGCCTTGACAATATATTTTCTGGGCCCCAAAGTGTATAAGTTTTTATCAAAAGTTTTCTGTTTGCCATCCAAATGTACCTTGTTCAGAATAACTCAGAATTGGAATATCGGTAATGGCTTCAGCAACTTTTTATTTTCTACGCTGGAAATGAAAGTAGAAATGCTTCCTGAAAAAAACAGACAATGTATTTTATGCATAGATGAGATGTCTATTAAATCAAATCTATTTTATAATATCACAAAAGATGAAATCATTGGATTTCATGATGTAGGGCATGTTCCACATTTAATAAAATCAACTAGAAATAATTTTTTTAAATATTTGAAACTTAAGGAAGGAATCACATCAAAAAATTTCTAGAAGATTTTTATTCACAAGACAAAAAATGCAGATTTCGATTAGCTCCTAAATTGACAGATAACCATTTATTTCCCAATAACTTCCAAAAAATGAAAGTGAAATTAGCAATACAGGTATTCAGCTCAACAGTTGCAGCAGGATTGAATGCTCACATTTCATTCGGTAATATAAGTGCTGAAGCTGTACATAAGGTATCTTTTATAGAGAATATGGATAAACTATTCGATTTGTTCAATTCCAGCAAATTTGGAAAGGTAAAAGATTTCAATAGGCCTTTCATGGGTAGTGAGGAACAAATAGAGTTTTTGGAAAAAAACAAAACTATGTTTAGAGAAATGAGAGTTCTAACAGGAAACAAAAAAGATGTTACCAATAGGATGAAGTTCATAAAAGCATGGCAAATAACGATTTCTGCAATCCTCAGTTTATGGCCAATTTTAAAAGAAAAGGGATTGAATAAGTTATTCACTAGGCGTTTAAATCAAGATTGTTTAGAAAATTTTTTTGGCAAGATTAGGCAACAGAGTGGTAATTGCAAGAACCCAACACCAATACAGTTTCAAAGGGGTTTCAAAAAGCTGTTCGCATTAGGTTACTTCGAGCAAACTGAAGGTACCAACTGTCTAGAGGAATTCGATGAAATTCTGACACATATCACCAATTTTAATTGGATATATCTGAGAAAAATGCTTTTACATATGTCTGTGGATATTTCATTAAAAAATGTTTGGATAAGCATAAATGCAATTTATGTTTGGAATTTGGAAAAGAGAACAATGAGCTCAATATGGAAAATATTTATTCGCATTTCAGAGCATATCCAAATTCTGAACAGGATACATTTGGAAACTTACAGTGTCCCAAACACCTTTTATTCAGTTTGTTGATTCATTAGAGAATAATTTTAGCAACAATTTCGACAACTTTCCGTGGGGCAAAATGTGGAAAAACGATTAAAGAGCTAGTTCAACAATACCCTTTTACATCCTTGTAAGGATTTTCCAATGGATTATTTTTTATCATTGTTTGTTAGAGTTCGCATCTTTTTTTCCATCAAGTTTATAAACCGAAAGTTGAAGAGTTGGAAATCAAATAAAAAAGAAAAAATCAAAAACTGCTTACCCTGCAACATTTGTAATTTTTCTTTTCATATTAGTTTTACTTGTAATTATTCTACTTAGTTTTTTTTATTTATTGCTCACATAATATATAGTTATAACATATGTATAAAAACTAGGGAAATAATAAGTTGCATTTAATTTTTTGCCTTTTGCACCTAAGTGTATATATAACACTTGTATGTGCAAGTATCAGTTAACTAGATTATTGTAATTTAAGATATAGGTCGAGTATCTGGTTATAAGTGTTTGTTTGGTTTTATAATTATAATATATTCTAATGTGTAAATGATAATCGGTAACATAAATAATTAACCCAAAATTTGTTGAGTATCTTTTAAGTTTACAAATGGCTTTCATAACAAAACTTCAAACTAATTGTAGTTTGTACAAATATATTTTTTACAATTTTTATTGAATAGTTTCACAGTGTTAGGATGTTCTTATTTCTAGAGGCAGTATATTAAAACTTTTGGTGCCAAATAATTCACAAATATTTGCGAGGAGTCTTTTTTGAATATTGGAATTGCTATTTGTTCATTATGTTTTGCTCGTGTGTTATAAGAATGAGATATTTGTTGTAGATATTGACTATTTTTGTAGTAGAATGTTGAAATTGTTATAAAATAAAAATATCTGACATTTAAAATGTTTCATTATATAATAAACTGGTTGAAAAGAGCTTACCTCTATTGAACATAACTTTTAGTATGTAATTTTGGGCTACATTTAGTGGATGAAGTTTAAGAATGGTTATTGTTTTATGAACATGTATATAAATATAATAATTAATATATCAAGTGTCTTTTTTTCACCCCTGAATATTTCGGATACATTTTGAAGAACTGAAAAAACAGCCAAAAAATAAGCAGACCTACTTAAAATAATAAAAACACATTTACTAGACTCAAACATAAGGTTTTGAGATATAAAATATAGCATTCAAAGGGGTTTTGAAATTGCAAAATTATGTCTCTAGTTACTGAATTATACAGTCATTATCATAAAATTATTTTTTAATCACCCTCTCAAAGAAGAAACATTAAAAAAATAGTCAAACTGTTTTTGCATTCAAGAGAATGATAGTAAAAGGAATTGTTAGCCATTTAGAGAGCTATATTCAATCGCACTAAGAAGTAAACATTTTATTTATGTTATTCGTATGTTACACAAAAAAATTTTTTTCCTTTTTAGTGCATTTGAATAAAATCTTCAATCCTCTTTAGTCATTCATATAATCCGTCATTATGAATTATTGACTTTCACCAAAAAAATCATAATCTCCGACCCCAAAAACTTACCAATTTTGAATGGAATCGGACCATTTTCCCATAACTCGTCGGTCTGAGCTATCTAGTCCTTCAATGAAGAGACCATCTAAAGATTAACTCATCCTCCATCTTGGAGTTGTCATTTTCAGTTTATGAATTTTAAATAAAAATCAATAAAACTTCGACTAAATTCATCATCTCCGATCCCAAAAATCCCGACATACTAATTTTGAATCGAATTAGGCCATAATTACAAAACTCGTCCGCCATCGTGAATTTTGATAAAAAATTCATAATCTCCGACCCCGAAAACCCCCACACCAATTTTGAATAGAATCAGACCATAAATTCAGAGATGATCTGCCATTTTGGATCTGCCATTATGAATTTGGAATAAAAATTCATTATTTTCGACCCAAAACCAATTTTTAAACCAAACCCCTTTTGCTTTTTTTTTTCTCTAACAAAAATTCCATAAGCCGCCATTCCAATTAAATAAATTTTTACAAAAAATTCATAACCTCTGACTTCGAAAACCCCCACATACAAATTTTGAATAGAATCGGACCATAATCACACAAATCCTCCGCCATTTTGGATCCGCAATCTTGAATTTATAAATTTTGACAAAAAATTCATAATCTCCGACCCCGAAAACCCCCACATACCAATTTTGAATCAAATCGGACCATAATCACAAAACTTGTCCGCCATCTTGAATTTTGACAAAAAATTCACAATCTCCGTCCCCGAAAACCCCCACATACCAATTTTGAATCGTATCGTACCATAATCACAAAACTCGTCCGCCATCTTGGAGCCGCCATTTTTTTTTCTCTAACAAAAATTTCATAATGCTTTGTCACCGGAATAGGCTTTTTCATTCAGAAGACAAATGACTAACTTTGTTTACCGGTCAGACCCAACGGCATTAACGGCGATTTTTTTTTAAAGGAAATAAAATATTTCCGAGTTTTCCTATGGATAGTTGACTTGAATTTACATGGAGAAGAAAACTCACCATTAGAAAATATTCGTGTACATGATCTTATCTACGAATGAAAAAGGCCTATTATGAACACCTCCCAAATTTCGGCTCAATCGGATGTCGGCAAGTGCTCCAAAAATGGATTAGAAATTTTGAACCGGATAGAATGACTAACATACAAACGAGTTAAATGAAAGCTTGTAAAAATACATTTTTCATCTCCCATTCCCTGAAAATTATATGTTGGAATGTTCGAAAATATCAGCAAGTTTGTTTTTGATTTTCAAAATCACGTTTGTCTAATGAAGCAGGCAAACAAAAATAATTACCATCGGAATAGTGGGCAATAAAATCTCAACAAATAATAGAAATTTCTGTGGTACTTTACTTTCAGCTCAAAATTTTACAGTTTTAATAATTTTCGAAATGTTATGCAGACGTTATTTTGAAAGAAGTGATTTTTATATTATTGAGCAGTTTATTTCATTATTTCACTTGTTGAGTAGTGTATAAAATGGAAACGCTGATAGATCGACTCCAGGCCGGAAAAATCATGATGCGCAGTGGTCCTAAAAAAATGAAACTGTGAGACAGAGACATGAAAGGTTCCGACGAGAGTGATATTACTGGTTCTCTATAGAGCATTCTACTGTGGTCTCAGCTTACGGAATGTATTTCATGTTTTGTGTACCAGCTGGCATTAGTAGTAGCAGCACAGTCAAGGTATTCGATCTCACCCCACTACCCGGTCGTACCCTTCTTTCCCCTATAACAAACTTGTGTTTAAACAGGCTACCCAGAAATTTTCAGATTCGTACACTTTCGTATATACAGACGCATCCAAAAACAGCAATGAAGAAAAAAAAAACTGGGATTGGAGTATACAAACCAAAACTCAATTATTCTTTTTTCTCCCGGGTACCAGATCTACTCAATATTTGCAACGCAGAAATCGCAGCAATTAATTCAGGTATCGGAACTTGTTTGCAAAAAACATAAAAAAATGCATTGCCTTTACATATTCCCTCAATGCCATTCATAAATTAAAGCAAAACGAGATCTAATGATTTAATGTCTCCTACCACCAGCAAATGATTTTAGAATCCAATGAAAACGGGATAGACTAACACTTAGCATGGATACCCGCACACGCCAACATAGAGGGAAATGAAAAAGCCGATATACTGGCCTCGATTGGTAGGAATTTAAATGTTCCTCATACAATTAAACTCAGTAAAGAAGATATATTACCTACTCTGAGGAGTCAGATTGAAGGGAATTCAAAATTAGATTCCAGCGCCAGAGTGGCAAAAATTCAAACCAGACATACTCACATTGTTTGTCTGTTTTCTCAGAGGTTATACACTTGTGTTCGGAGTTTTTCTGAAAATATTTCCATTTGGTATAATTTTCCAGTTTTTTTGTGTAGTGTTATTCATTTCAAGACTCTAGTGAAGTGGTGTATTTAAATCTCAAGACAATATCATTTGCGAAAACTCTCTTTGAAGGAGACAAACAGGTCTATTCCGTAAAAAGCCGTTATTGAACGATCCGTTATCAAACGACTGTCGGTAGCCGGCTCTTAACGATGCGTGTGAACGATCTGTCAAAAATACTTATTCCTTAAAAGGTGTCGCTAGAAATGACCTTGGCAATTTCAGTAAAGAGATCCAATGAATGTTTTCAGGATGGTTAATGATAATTTTTCGATCCGTGCTGAATGTTGCTTACTTAACAACTGTTATTTCATAATCAAATGTCAGTATAGAATATAGAAGTCTTGTCTAAGATCAGGTATTCGAAGATCCGGGTAGTTTGGATTTTATTAAAAAATCATGAAAAATACCAAAGTTAAAAGAAAACGTTCTTCGAAAACCACCAGAACGCAATATATGTTGTATTTAGAAACCCTTGAAAATAATGAACACTTTCGAACGAATAAATGTATTTATTTTTCTTCAGAATTAATTAAATTGCATATGAAAAATGTCAATACAACTTGCCTTCTATACAATTCTCCACCTAAAATGTTGATTAAACCTGCCATATCAAAATATAAATCCACAATTTCCACAAAACTAGTTCAAGTCGTTAACAAACGGCACCCATTCTATTCCCGTTAGCGAACGATAGACTCTGTCGTTCACTACCGATATCGTAACGACTTTATATTTTTACGGAATACGATTTGACACAAATATCGTTAATATAACGATAATAGTTGGATAACGACATCGCTATGGGTTACGGAATAGACCTGAAAGTATGCTTTAAATTGCTTGCAAAAAAAATATTTTTCGAAGTTTTTGGACAGCTTAGTGAAGTCATCGGAAATTATCATTTTGAAGAAATGTTACACATTATTATTTGTGAATGTTCGAATTAAAAATAAAACTAACAAAAACAGTTTTATTTTTATTTTATTTAAAACACACAAGGTGGTGTGAAAATGTGTCTTATCACCTAGATACACATATATAGTCACTCCTTTTC
The DNA here is from genome assembly GCA_018342105.1 of Gonioctena quinquepunctata. Taxonomy (NCBI): domain Eukaryota; kingdom Metazoa; phylum Arthropoda; class Insecta; order Coleoptera; family Chrysomelidae; genus Gonioctena; species Gonioctena quinquepunctata. The sequence continues at coordinate 160,057 of JAFIRS010002307.1, read as the reverse complement.
CATAATGTATGAATAATCTTCGGTATGTCGAATAATATCTCTTTTTTCTCTTCTTAAGTATCTTTTTTTGTCTTCTCAACTATCTTCGAAGGTTCTCTTTCTCACTTTTTTTCTTGGCCACACAATACAGGAACATTTTGGGAAGGAACTGTATTCTTCAAGATCCCAAGAGCCCGTCGTCTGTCTATAGACTCACTCAATCCTAGATTAGTCTGCACCAGTAGGTTACATTCATTTTCTCGCGAAAAATTATGAAAACTCATTCCAGTACAACAATCGTTTTGTCCAAGAGTCACATTGAGGTACACAACAATAATGATTTGAACTAGAATCACTCATTTTTTCAATCGAGGACGTACCAATAGTCAACAGAATATTCACGATGTAAACCAGAATTTCATTGAATGTCAACATCACAAGAGATTCGACAAGTTTTAAGTATACAATGGCTAAAATCATATGAACATTAATGTTTCGAAAAGTAAACAATGTGTCCTTATCACCTAGATATACATATATAGTCACTCTTTTTCCATACTGTATGAATAATTTTTGGTATGTTGAATAAAATATCTCTTTTTTCTCTTCTCAACTCTCTTTCCTTTCCTCACAACTCTCTTTGAAGGTTCTCTTTTTCACTTTTATCTTGGCCACAGACGATATACAGGAGGATTTTGGGAAGGGACTGGATTCTTCTTCAAGAGCCTATCGTCTGTCTATAAACTCGCTCAATCCTAGATTAGTCTGCACCAGAAAGTTACGTCCATTTTCTCATGGAAAATGATGAAAACTTATTCCAACGGGATCGTTTTGCCCAAGAGTCACATTGAGGTACACAATAACAATAATGATTTGAACTTGAAACACTAATTTTTTTACTCGAGGACAAAATAGTCAACAGGTAAACAAGAATTTCATTAAATGTCAACAATCACAAGAGATTCGACAAGTTTTAGGTATACAATGGCTAAAATCATATTATAAACATTAATGTTTGGAAAAGTAAACAATGTAAGTATGTATAGTTTCAAAATCGACACCAGAGGGAGTATCCCTTATTTTGAATTCCCACGACAAGGGAAAATAGTAGAGCTCATCCAGTATTGAAACGACCTGTTGGTAGGTAGAGAGGCTGCTCATACTACGGCGAATATTCACCAGTGTCTTGACATGCAGCGTTTGGAAGGTTAGGTTTGTTTGATTAATAAATAGGTAGTGCCGTTATTTATTCAACTTTGACAAAAATTTTATAATCTTCGACTACGAAAACCCCCACATACCAATTTTGAATCGAATCGGACCATAATCACAAAACTCGTCCGCCAAAAACTACGTCTCGTGTTTCGCCTATACCAAACAATTTGGTACGCCTATGGAATTTCTATTAATAGCACAGTTAGACAATGGCTCGGGTATCTTCGAGAAAAATTGGTTGTTAGGTGGGGGAAGGCCAAAGAGGTCGTTTCAATACACAGGGAAATTTTCCACTTCTACCATGGTACAAAAAGTTCCCATTTATCGACAGGTGACACATCACGACAATTATCAGAATGCGGACAGGGCACTGTGTAACCGGCGCCCATCTATATAGAATTGCATGCAGAGAAATTCCACTTTGTGAATGTGGAAAACTCGAAGACCTCAACCATATGATTCTAGAATGTCCAATATACCAAATCGAATACATAATGTGAACTTGTACCAAGAATTTCAAAATTCAGGCGTACCAACGGCATTATCTATTCAAAGCATACTATATACCATGAGCTTGAAATCAATGCTACTCCTAATTTAATTTTTAAATCATAACAGAACGAAGATATAGAAACCAAATTTGTTCTTTTTTCACAGATCCCTACTCTTTCCTTCTATCACCTGGGTGTTTCTAAAACCGAGGCAACATTTCGGGTTTGTGCAATGCTCCGCCGTTTCCCCGGAGCGAGAAGAGTCTATTTCTTTGTTGTGCTATCTGTCTTATACTTCCCTTTGAATCTATTCATCACCTTCAGTTATTTTCAGATCAAACATATCAAGTTACAGCATCAAGCAGGACAAAATTAAATAAAGAAAACACGGGCATTTATGGTATCACCTTGAGTGAGACGACCCGAATGCCTAAAGAAGGGGAAAATCACTGAAAACTGGCAGAGTGTCCCTAAGGAGCAGAGACATAAAACTCGCGAGCTACCAGCAAGCAAGTAAAAATGTTGACGTCTAAATATTAATTTTTGATCTTAGATCTTAGGTTACAATTTAGAATATTAATGATATGATTTTCTTTTGGATATTTTTGTTTAAAAAATGGTATGAATATTTATTATATGTTTCTTCATAAATTCTTTATTGTACAAAATAATTTAACAAGCTGTGTTTTCATGAACACTATTCGGGTTACTGAATTTTTATCGCCCACAAATTTTATAATTATGAATATAATGAATTTTTCCTTAATTTGATTTTTTTGATTATTGACAAGCAAATCACCCTACCCCCAGGAGAATTTTCACCAATGAATAATTTCTAGGATATAGCCTCATTTTCTTGTGAAGATTTCGATACTAAGGCTTGGATCAATGATATTCTTAAAAATGCAGAAAACCAAAAAGAGGTAAGCAAAACTTAAGGCCTTATGAATTATTTCTCAATTAAAAAATAGGGACGAAATTTTCATAGTAGCTTCAAAACATGAAAAATACTATAGCAATCGAATTTTTTGTGCGAAAATAATTTTAGGAGAATTAGCCCCTCAAAGGTTTACACAGGGAGATTTTGGGAACTTCACTCCGGAAATATGTAGATGGCTCTGAACTATAATTTTTTCACCAATACAATAACTGCACACTTCATTTAGCTTTTTATCCATATTTTGGACACTTAATTTTTCATAATTCGAAAAAACATTACTTATAGGTACTTTCTATAATTTTTCAATATAAATGTCAAATGGTAGTAGTTACATGTTGAATGTCAAACAATTGAACATTGTTTCACGGACAAATGCCATGTTGTCTATTTCTCTACAGGTCAATAAGAATTATATTGCAGATGAGGAGGAACAAAATGAAGGAAGAATATTTGAAAAAATATTCTTTTAAAACAAGCGGCACTTCTTAGGACCACCAATAGTTTTAAAAGAATTTGTGAAAAGTGAGAAAAATAATGCCAGCGAAGCGTTACTCGTAAGGTTGATTTGCTTGCGATCAACTTGGTTAGCCTTGAGAGCCAAATTAGGTTAGGTTTTGACCCCTTCTTCTGAGTAACTGGGTTTGTTCCTCTATAGACCAGACCAAGACTCACAGAGAAAGCTCATGCTGAAAGGGGGTCTCCTACCAGTCTGCAGGAAAAGTAATCGATCTCCTGATATCACTTTGCTCTTCAGGGTGTTTGCAAGCAAAATACATGTTTTTGAAAGCAAGCCAACACACCATAAAAAACAAAATAATATTTTCTTTGGTTGTTTCACATATTCCCTTCAAGACTAGCAGATCGACTTTTTGTATGCTATAATGATAAACTTGTATGTATTTATAGGTCGCATTTATTTCATTATAATTAATTTTTATTGCTCTCTGGAGAGGTGGGTAACATGGCATATCAACAAAATAACAAGATCCGATTGTTCCATGGGAACAGGGACAACAAAACGCAACTACCATATTTTGACTTTCAACGTTTGTTGTGCAAACTAAATTTCTTTTTTTTTTCTAATTATTGAAAATTAAGTGCATAAAATATGGATAAGAGGTTACTGTTTTAGAGGAAGTACCATTTATAGCCATCTATACTCTCCTGGAGTGACGTTCCAAAAACCACCCCTCATGATTTTCCAGCACCTTACTTTATACTCTTTCCGCGCAAAAATTTCAATTGTTGCACTATTTTTATTATGTTTTGCATCTGTGGAAAATTTGTGAAAATCAGAGCTGACCCCATTTTCTTTACCGATTCCTGCTTTCTGTGTCTTTCAAATTAAAAATGTTTTCCTATTGTCCAATACTTTTCACATGAGCTCCATTTTATTGGTAGGTTTTTCAATTTCCAGAATAATATATTTTTCCTATATTCAATTTAAAATGTTTCCCTTTTCAACTTTTCACCTGATCAAAATTTGTTCAGAACTCTTCATTCTTGAATTTGAAGTATTAAGTACCTCTAAAGCTTCTAGTAATAATGCCGGCATCTTCACTTCCTTCCCTTTAGTATTATTTTTGCCTCAATTCAGTTCGAGGGTTTGGAATCTATATTATATTCTTTCAAACACTGGTAGAGTATTTTGGATAATAACTAAATGAGTCAGAATCTGTATTTACACGTTTTTGTGACATTCATGACATATATAAAATGCAACAACAAACAGATAGGGAGTCGAAGTAACTCAACTGGGAAACACACAGCGTTCCTAGAGGTTTTTTTTGGAATCCATGCTGTTTAGAGTGAATTCAGTATTGAGACAGCACAATGGTAGGTAGAGAGGGGGAAAACACGCATGGACACGATTGTCATCATGTGCAGCAGTGCCATGACATGCAGTGGTTGAAAGGTTACGTTTGTTAGGTTGATAAGTGAAGTGAAGTTGTTTATTGTTATCTTGCAAGAATGCCCTGGGGTAAGTACTTTTCAGTAGCGGAAGAAGAAATTATGGTGAATGCTATCAAATTCATGATACATCGTGTGTATCACTTTTACTAAATCATTAGGTACGCCTATGGAATTTCTGGTAATAGCTTTGCTTCGGACATTTTCGAGAGGAACTGTTCATTAAGTGGGGGAAGGACAAACATGCTGTCTCAATAGTGAATGCACTCTACACAACAAGCTACCCTAAAATTCAAAAATATCACCGAATGGTGGCCCTGTCAACATACTTCGACTCCCTATAAAATCTTGCTAACACTACTATCTCATATATACAGTGGAAAAAAAAAACAATATATTGACCCCCAGTTAGTTTTGATGTAATTCATTTTGGCCAAATTTGATTTATTTCAGAGCAGTTATACCATGTCTTTGGTTATGAAGCTACAACTGTATGTTCAACAAGTAAATAATGCCCTAGAAGATACAAGTCAAGAAGCTTTAACATCCTTACCAAAAATAATGAGAGACTCGAAGATTTTGCAACAGAATGCTTCACTATTGAAGGAAAAGATGGTAGTGGTAAGAGCAGAAATCGAAAAAATTGAGCATGAAACGGGAAAATCAATTGAAACTATTGCAAAGTTTGATTCTATGAAGGGTAAATTGATTCTAGCTAAACAGGGACTACATGAAAGTGATAACTGGACAGTTCTTGGTAAATATTATTTTATTTTTAATCATTTCATAACTTACTGCTAGATATAGTGTTGCAGAGGAACAATTCTTAGTTCTTTAGAATTCTAGAAAATGGATACATGATTTTTTTTTCATGTTTTCTGTATGGTGGTGGAATATCAGTTATAGTGCATTAATACTAAAAATCTTCAAGCACATTCTGTAATGAACATTGAACATAAGGCATACTGTGGATAAACTACAGGGTGGTTCATGATTGGGGGTATATCAACCCCTTGTTTTGTTTCTAAATAATAAGTGCAATATCATAGTTTGATTTTTTCTACAGAGTGGTTCATGATCAGAGGTATTGTAGCTTTTGCTAGTGTGGTTTTAAGGCAGTTTAAAAATTGTCGAATGACCAAAACATAATTGTTGTACTCATTTCGAATTTCCTGAAGCAAAAAAAAAAGGTTGAGACCGATGGATTAATTGAAAATTCCCTTTTTTGCAATACAATGCAGTTGAATATTGTTTTTTCCAGCTTAAAATTCACATAACAATTGTTGAATTCCCAAAACATAATTGTTGTGCAGTTTTTGACTTTCCTGAAGTAGAAAATGGCCTCCTCTTTTGTCTTGAGGGGTGACTGTGCTAACTTGGCTGGCTGTTCGCATAACTCACAACTTCAGTTGTATTGGAAATCATGAGTGTTGAGTTATACGTACAATTTGACAATCTCCAGATAGCCAAAATTACAGGAATCAGCTCTATTTTATTGCCTTCGATTTTTATAGAGTTTCCTTTCGCAAAGATGACCACTGGAAATTATTTGCTTGAAGCTGCCTAAGTCCAACACTAGCTAGAAACCGCTCACTTTAAAATTATATATATATAAGGATTTTCACTTGCACCAATGAAAGAGCATTGTAAGTCAATGAAGTTAGGTCAGTGTGAGGGAACACAGGACCTGGCATCCCGTCAGCTATCAACAAAATTTCAAGCTTTTCTCAAAATTTTACCCACACTCCTGAAAAAAACCCTGTTCATGAAATGTTCCCGGTAACTTAACTGTTATTTTAAAACTATGTCTATGTTTATACCTTTTGTAGTTTTCGAGATAAAAGTGTAAACTAAATTTCACCTCACCGAGCACAATTCTCATTAAAAGTTATTATTAATTTTAATCATCCAAAAATATAAAAAAGGACATACAAAGGGAAATAAAATTTGTATATAAAACATATTCAAGAGAAGTAGGCCATAAATGGCAGCATAAGAGATAATTTTCATTTAAGAGATTTCTTTGGTAAATAATTAAAAGTGCTATAGATAATAAAGAGGTTTTGATACAATACATTCTTACTTAGAAGCTTCTGAGTATAGGTATGCCGATCTTCACTTCAGATAATTTTCTTTAGTCAAGCAATACTTAATGATACAAAATTCACCCACACATGGACAGCATCCAAAGAAAACTAATGTTGATCCCATGGCATTTGAGCATAAAGTATTTTTTCTAAGAAAATTATTGACTCATTTACAGAATTAGGTGTATTTAATTAATTTATGAACAATAGAAGATAAAGTCTTAGGAATATCACAGATATAGTCAACATCTGGTTGCTCAGTAAGGCCCAGCCACTTGGGGTGAAACCACTCCTGTCAGTTCTCACATGCAAACATCTGGCAGTCATGGTAGTTTTCTTCTTATAGCATTTGCTCTTTCTTGAAGGCACCTTGCGCGGTAAAGGTGTCAGCTTACCCTCTGTTGAACATTTCCGTCAATGCTAACGAAGTATGTCTTAAAGAAAATCCAGTCTGTCTTCCTCGTGAAAGCAAATTCTGTTGCAAAAGCGACGCAAACAGACCACAGTTATCTCTCATCTGTTGCGCACAGGGTAGATAGGTTAGCAAATAAGCTGCTGATCTACAGCACATGAGCATGACCACTTGAGTTTCCGTCTCGGACGTTGTTGGGATTTGACATCGAGAATCCATTATGTAGGGGTTGGGGTCACCTATGCCAAATAAAGCATAAGAGTCTTTCATATATGAATTAATAAATAAAATAATAAAAAATTTATTGTCCTGTAAGACAATCAAAAGGTACAGTTGTGTGCATAAAAAAGTCGTACAAGGTTTGTATGGTATAAACCTGCCTATGATGTTCCAGATTTCATTAAAAATTAGTACAAATACACATATGACAAAAATTTTGACACTACTTGTCAAAGACTTGTCAAAGTCGATAATAAGTTTAATTAAGATTGACAAGCCTGACTCACAATAGCCTATAACTGCTGTACGACTTTTTTATGCACACAACTGTACATTGTGTAGGACTATTCATAAAAAAACTCAAAAATAAAACTCAAAATAAGTAGACAGTTTACTAAGAGTAACACATTCATTATTTTATTATTCAATCATTTCCTGAAGGGAGTAATCATTATTTTTTAGAAAGAAGGACTTGAGTGTAAGTTGTGGATAGTACTAGAGTTTTTCAGTTCAAGGGGGAGCAAATTGAATAATCTGAGCCCTATTACATTGGGGGAATTATAAGTCAGTGCATTTTTACAAAATGGTACATGAAAGTCTGTCTTACACCTAGTATTCTTAGAATGCACATTTTCATTTCCTATGAAACAGTTACGGTTGTCATAGTGAGAATCTAGCCAAAGGTTCTGTGAACTCTTTTCTAACTGGAAAGCACTTCAATCGGTGCAAATTAATTCATCCAATTATTTCTCTGGCCATACAAATGCCCCATATAGAAAATTTCTTGAAAACTAAACATTATGATTTCAAAAACATTAAACAGTATTTTGTGCAATTTAGTAGTGATAAACAAGTGTTACCACAAATTACCGATGAACGATGCAAACAATTATATACAGATTAATAAAAATACAAGAGTGATACATTGGACGGTAAGCACAAATATTTATGCTTTACGTGCAATAGATCGATTACTTTCTAATGATGGAGTACAGCATTCGCACTGGAGACATCAATTTATATAAGTATGTGTTACCGAAAATAACTAATGTATTTTATTCCATGAATCACCACAATTATGCGAAATACCTCACAATGTATTGCAATGAATTGCAAAACTTAGAAAAAACGAATCCTGGCCTGTTAGACGATTGTGGTTCTTTTTTCTCGGAATACAGAAAACTGCGAAGCCATTTTTGAGAATACCAATTGATATAAACAATCAATGCGGATGCTGCTTCTAAGGCCTCTGGAGTAATTAATCTCACAAATTCGTTCTCTGCTCGACAAAGATGGTCATTACACATTCCTTGAGAACCTCTGTCATATCTAAATTCATGGATTTTTGCAATATGGTAACTGAAGATGACGTTGCTAAAGATCTAAAGAAGTCCTCTATCACTAAAGCAACCAAAAATTTGAATGCACTATTAGGAATCATGGAGCAATATACGAATCCATTTTCTGCAGAATTGTCGAAGGACCATCTTCAGTTCCTAATGAAATTTACGAATTTTTATCTTCTGTGGAAAGTTCAGGTGAAAATCAACTCAAAAATTTCATTCGGGAATGTGAAAAAAAACCAGAGCGCTTTGATAAAACAATTTCAAAAAATAAAATTCTTAATTTTGCATCTAAAAATAAAAAAAAATAAATGGAAAGATTAATGAAGTTAAGCTGCAGAGGGATGTTTTTGGTCGATTATTATATGCATCAATCAGTAATAACGTCGACATTGTAGAAGCTTCAACTTATCCACTATCTCCAGTTCCGTTTTCTTTATGCACTCAGATGGAAGCATATGCAAACTCTTAAATCTGTAATTCTAGAGGAACTAAAAAAACATCAAATTGCTGATACAGATCCTCCAGTCACTGATATATCCATTTTTGATGGATTTTATGTCAATCACACGTTGAAGACTCTTCCAGAATCGTATGGTAAAATATCAAAGTATATTTTAATGTATTCGGTTTTCAATAGGAAAGAAGTGCATATTATTTTTGACAAATATAATATTCCAAGCATAAAAGACTACGAACATGGAGGAGAAGATGATGTTCAATATAACCTTCACAGGGAAAATAAACGCACAGCAGAAATGTCCCAGTTACTAAGGAGTGCCAATTTCAAACTTAAATTCATTGAATTTTTAATTGAGGATTGGCTGAATGACGAATTTGTTCCGTTATGTCAGGGAAAAACCATTACCATGACAAATGCTATGTCTTCCAAGTTGACACCAATAAAATGAACAGAACAGTTGACTTGAATTCATCTTGATATCATGAAGAAGCGGACACGAAGATCATCCACCATTGATTTGTTGAAAATATAAACAGGATGTTCATAAAATCAGATGTGGAATCATCTGCGACTGAAAGATAAACTTTAGTCACTATCTTCCATCGTCAAGATAACCTCTTGTGGGGTATTCATGTTTCCCTTTTCAATCATCCACCATATTTGTCAACGGAATTCTAATTCTCAAGTCCACGTTCACTGCACAGATTCTGAGATTCCTGTTATAATGTTAGCAAATATGAAGTATTTAAAGGCAGATGATACAATTACAATAGATATGAGTACCAGTAAAAAGCAAGTATTACTGAATATTAATGAAATTTATAAAAATTTAGGTGATGATTTATGTAGGGCACTTGCTGTATGTCATATTCACTGGAAATGACTATAATCCGTCATTTTTTAAAAAGGGAAAGAAAAGGCCATTTATGATTTTTAAAAAAGACTCGAAATTTCAAGAGTCATTTATTCAATTGATCACTACTTCACCTACGCTTTTGACAATAAATAGTTCTCAATTTAAAAACATTGAAGAATTCGTTTGTCGCATGTATTCCTTAAAAACTAAAGATGACATAAATAAAGGGCGATTTGAAATTAAAAAATAAAATAAAAATACAAATGAAGAGGTTTACGATGCTTCATCTCTACCATCAACTGAACAGATACTTCTTCAGCAAATTAAGAGAACCATATACATAAGCACATCTGGTGCAATGCTCATTTAAGATCACCAACTGAATTGGAGCCGGAAAACTGTGGTTGGACCATTATCGACAATAAGTATGCCCATTATTGATATGACGGTCCTGACAGCCCTTCATTCGGGGAATTGTCTTTTGGTACGTATGTTTTTACAAAATCAGAGTATATATACATATTTCGATCTTATTATAGATTTAGATGACGTTCACTCTGCCAGTGCAGCACAATCAGAATCCGAGACAAGCGATGAAAGTGATACTTTCAGTGAGAGCGCAGAATCTACTGAAGAAGAACATGATGAATGATTCTTTATTTTTTTATAAAAATTTATTTTTATTTACCTTTCAAGTTAAGAAATAAACTGTACACCAACATTGTATTTTTATATAATTTGACATTTTTACTTCTATCGCAAGAAATATTGAAATTACAAAATTTCAAAATTTTTTTGTCGGACAGGCAAAACGGTCCAATTTTTTTGTCGGACAATCAATACTTCAGATAAGTATTATATTTTTTCTCAATTACCACTTTTGTCCGACAGCTGGTTATAACCAACATTGTTGTTGTCAAATCGACATCTTTGGAGTGTCGGACTGCTGAAGATCCTTATTAATTTTGTCGGACATTGGTGCCATTGAAAATTTCATTTAATTATTGTATTCTCCTAGAAAAATCAGATTGCTGCCTGTTGCCAACCTACAAGTCGTGCAATCGACACGTTTAGAGTGGGGGACAAACTAGAAGTACCAAAAATTTCTGTCGGACATTTTTTTTACATTACTTTTAGTGAATATCTTTCACTTTGACTTACAAAATGAATTCTGGTCTTTACCTTACATATACATGCGAAATTGACATGTTTTTCAGAAAGCCAAAGGAAAACTTACCATTGTCAAGGTTTCCTCTCTGCGAAGTCTTGTCGGACTCGGCACACTTAAACAGTATACAAAGTTACACCTTGCTGGTTATCACTTAAGATTTTGTACGCGGGCTCGCGGACTATTTACATATATATCTGAGTTCAAGAAATCCGAAGTTCTCTGTATGTAATCGTAATCGTCTTTATCATTGTAATCACTGTTTTTCCTTTGTCCGCCTTGTGTAAAAATTATGTCATTTTCAATAGGCTTTTTCTTTATTCCTTTTGCAATTAATATTTTTTCATTGTGTTTTATTTGAGATTTTGAAAGATCAGATTTTCATATATTAGCCAAAAAATGTTTGTTAATATTACAATCGGATTTACCTTTTAAAGCTATTTCTGTTTCAATTCCTAGAATTTCTAATTTTTGTTCGTCAATTTCTGGTCTTAGATTATAGTTGAAACCTTTTGCAATTAATCTTTCTTCCTTTAAAGTGAAATCTGTTTTGGATAGGTTAACAAATCTACTGAAAAACTGATGTTCTGCAACTTTTTTAGAATTTTGAAAATTATTTTGAGTTTTTCTATACTTTTTGTATGATTTCCAAGTTATTACAAATTTAGGCCATCCTACCGAAAAAAAATAACTTTTTTGCTTAAAAATAACATCAGTATCGCATATAAAACAGATAATAATTTAAGTAAATTTATTAGGAACAATAAAGATAAAACTGAGAAATCCGAAAAATCTGGAGTATATAAATTAACTTGTGGCTCTTGTGCAAGTTTTTACATAGGCAGAACATTTAAAAAACGATTATCAGAACATAAGAACTGTTTCATCAATGGAAAAACAAATTCAAGTTTTGCTACTCACCTCTTGATTGAAAAACATTGTTTTGTTAACGATTTCAAAATATTACATACAAAAAAAAACTAAACTCGACTTTCTAGAAAATTTTGAAATTAATAAATGCAAAAGTTGCAATATTTGCTTAATGACCAGATCAACTTGAATAATTCTACTTTGTTGAATTTGTTTGAATAAAGATTAAACAGGTAATGGATATAATCTTCGTTCTACTTGGTCTTATTCCTAATAAATACCTAATGGATAATTCTTAATATTCTCAAATAGATTATATACCTGCTATTACCTTCCTTGACTATCTAACAGATACATCGTGGTTGTTCAGTTAGGATTATCTCCACATGAAAAAGCTATTGTATAGCGAAACCGTGTCGTGGTTTTGTAAACCTAGCTTAGTGAACATCATTTAGTGAAGTGAGGAAAGTATTAGTATCAATGGATACGTCTCGACGTCAAGGAACATAATTGAACATTTTTGTTTGACAAAGGCACTAGAGGCTAACTTCGTAAGTAACAGATATATCTCAACATGTTTGTACCCTGAAAAGAGGAAATTCAACGTACTCATCTCCGCGAATCTTCAAAGCTTCGTTTTCATACGTCTGAATCGTCACACATTGTTTTCACGCTTAATTTTTTTTTGCATTTATTTTCATGGGTCTGGAGCGTTATTTTCCATCAGTCAAAAACGTAATTTTCACGCTTTATTTTATTCATTTTCTTCATACGTCTAAAGGGTCATGTTTGTCGCTTCAGATGCACGCAAAACTTAGAACTACATTTTTAGTCATTCATATGTATTTCAAATGTGAAATCCTCATCGAAGGGTAGAAAAAAAGACGACTTTCACGCCCTATTCCACTCTCAATTTTGTTTGCATACTTTCACGCGTCTGAAGCGTCAGATTCACGTATCCAACATCGTTTTTACGCTCAAATTTTTTGAATTTCTTATCATACGTCTGAAGCATCATTTTTGTTAACTAAAGAACGTTGTTTTCAAGCTTAATTTAATTGATTTTTTTCCATGCGCCTGAAGCGCCCTTTTCAATCATTCAGAAACGTCGTTTCCTGCTTTATTTGAAGCGTTTGAATCATTTGGCGTATTACTGAAATGACATTGGGTACATAATATATTTTAGGGTAGGCTAGTCGTGAGGTTAGGATATTAGGTCTCTTATTAGGCAATCCATCGACCTGTCTAAACGAAAGCAATATGGCGGCTGTTGGCACACATTGTAATTCGTCATAAGCGACCATAGTGGTAAAAGTGTTTATTTTGTGATTTTCTGTGCGAATTTGAGTAGTTTTTTCCATTTTGGATTATAATTCGTGCTTCAACTGAAGAAAAATGCCCCTTACTTGCATTGTAGTTAATTGTGGGTCCCGTCACGACAGGGATAGAGTTGAGTTTCACTTGGGGCCTACAGTTTCAAATCATAAGTTTTTGACCAGTAAAAATGACTTATCGAGGAGGAAAAGAGCTCTATGATTAGCTGCAATCAACTGAGAAGATCTTACGGATTCATGAGAATATCCATCATTCGGTCATGGATATAACTTCAAACTTTTGTGATTTGATTTGTTCCTACGATTACTTGTATGATTTTGCCTACTTGTATATCTCTGAACTATTGTACATTAGGAAGTTCCATTTCAAATAAAGTTCATATATATATATATATATATATATATATATATATATATATATATATATATATATACAGATAATTGATATATTTTCCACTTGAAAAGTAGAGAAAACTCCAAATGAATGTTCATATATATGTACCTTCCTCATCAAAAAACATTCTTATAGGTTTTGTTATTGAATTACTGGAATACAAATTTTCTTTAGGATTCTGGTGACTCGATAAATAAAAATATTTAGAAATATGTCTTTCAATCTCAACCTTCCCTTTATAGATATTTCAGGCAATTCTCGGTTGTGAAGGGTGTTGTATTTGATTACTCTCGTTTCGGACGTCCATCGTCTTAATGTATTTGAAATGGTTTTCACGATGTTTCGAATGCTTGTATCTGCAATCGTCTTCAGGTGAATTCTGTATTTAGACGATTGCAAATACAAGCATTCGAAACATCGTGAAAACTTTTTTCAAGTACATTAAGACGATGGACGTCCGAAACGAGAGTAATCAAGTTACCACATCGTCTACAACCTTCAAACAATCAAGGGTGTTGCAATTTATTAACAGTAAAAATTGGATATATCGTGATATTTATCGAAATTGTACTATATACAAATATCAATATTGTGTCATTTTTTTATGATTGGTATTAAATTAAGATTAATCAACTGAATCAGTAAAACAACAAATAAACAAACATTTATTTATTCATTTAGAGTTGAAACATTATGGCGATTAGAAAGAACTATTGTGAAAGTTGAGAAGTAATATTCTTAAATATCAAATCAATGTCTCTTGTAATAAACAAATGTGGCAATAAACATAATAGATCAGATCAGAAGTTATAAATTGCCTCTTATGTATTATTATTCCTAATTTATAATAATTCACTTCGGTGACTGAAGATTTGCAACTGTACATGTACCCATTAGAAAAAACCTGCTACCTAGGAATAAACATACTAGACTAACTAAAATATATGAATGATTCTGAATTTTTGTTCTCACCTTCATAACGAAGCCAAATTCAAAATATGTATGGATTCTAAACTTGTATAGGGCTTCATCTGCATTTGGGAAAGCTGAGTAAAAATCAAATACGAAATAATATCCATATTCGTAACAGGAGGAGCACCAACAATTGAACAATTCAGTTCAGGAATATTCAGTGTAAAAGGATCTAAATCACTGATCAATCCTCAATTTCATTTTATACCTGTAACAAATACATTGATAAAAATGTAAACAGAAGATGGGGATGTATTTTCAAGCATACCCTTCACTAAAGCCTCTGCTTTTCAACAATAGTGTCTTCAGGTTATCACTCTCCATCTGAATATTATTAATTAACAACACAAAAGCTCCGAAAATAACCAAAAATACACTTTTACTAGCCAAAAGAGCACACTGACAATGATGTTCTTATGGCGATTATCGGTTTGTGTGCCAACAACCGCCATATTGGGTCATGTGGTTTGGATTGCCTAATAGTGCAAGATGAGGTTAAATTGGCAAACTGACGTGTCACTGGTTGAGATTAGGTCACGTAGGTCGCGACTTAACCTGACCTTACTGCCTACTGCCTTTGTGTCATACAAAAATGTACAATTAATTATGTTCCTTGACGTCGAGAGTGTATCCATTGATACTAATATTTTCCTTATCGGATTACAATCAGTTGTCACATCCTCTTCATCTTCGGTAGATATCATCCTCAATCGATCTACTAATGTATTAGGATTAGCACTTTCTCGATGTCCATATATATCTGCCGAGTAGAATGAATTATGGTGGATTCTGTGGGTACCTGTGTGGATGGATTCTGTAGGTATCTGTTTTGGCTGAGGTGTATCGGATTCATTAGCTGATTCTTGGTATCCCTGGTAGTAAAGATAGTTTATGTTTATTGTTTGTTGCCTCAGCTCTCTAACACCCTTACATCTTTAAGGGGGAACTGCAGTGATATAATATTTTTATATTTCCACGAGTTGTTGGCGTTTACAGGCATCTCCGTCTTGTATCGTTTTTATGAGCATTAGTTAGTTGCAAAATATTGTTGTATGCTGTTAAGTCTTCTGCTTTCTAATGTTGAGGCACTCGTTTCAGCAACAGCTGTAGTAACCCTTCTGTTAAAACGAAATTGCTGTTGTGTACAATAAGTTTATCGTTTACGTATGCTACAGGAGTAAATTCTATAACATACCCTTTATCAAAACGTAAACCATAAGTATCAGACTAAACCGCTGTATCACACTTCTTCCTCAAAATTTATTTTTCCACTGAATGTTTTCCCTACTGCGTCAAACATCTTGGTAGCTACTAAATTCATTCTCTGTTAACTGTCTATTTATCACAGACTGTAACAGACTGAGACATACTGAACGTTTCGACTGAGACATACTGAAATATACTTAAAGTTTAGACTGAAACATTCTGAACGTTTAGACTGAAACATACTGAACGTTTATGCTGGAACATATTGATCGACAGAATACCAACATATTGAGATATCTTCAGTAATAACGAAGGAGCTATCCTAGTGCCTTTTTGGCATGTGAAAATGTTTAATTATGTTTCTTGCCTTCGATACGAATCTATCGATACCAAAATTTTCTTTATCGGATTTCAATCAATGGTCACGATTTATGAGTTTTTCGCTGGCTTTGGAAATAATTATATAACGTGATTTACGAAATAATATGTGCTTTTGTTATTTCATGTAATTTCAAACATTTAAACAGTGATTTCTCGTTCTGTGGTAAAGTTAGAGGTTGAAAATTGATGAATTGACAATATATGGGTGCCCACCATCGATTTGACACCTCACACGCCGTGCTAGAGCTGAAATTGGAATTTTTATTCTTCGAATAATGTTTCAAGTGCGAATATGCATCATGTGCATCGATTCACGTTATTTCGTTGAAAATCAATTGAATTTGTGATGTTGACTTTTTTTACTTTCATGAAACGTCAATCACATTCACCATGTTTTTTTATGTAACCAATGAGACGTTACATTTTTTCTTATAATAGAACACTCCATGATAATTTGTATATCTGTTTTTTCATAAAAACAGTGGATATGTTTTTTTTCATCAGTCGCCATGTTTTTTCTATATTTTATGGAACTTACGATAATTTGAGACACTCTGTATATCTGTTTTTTCTTATAAACGGTGGCTATGTTTTTTTTCTATCAATCGCTAGATTCTATAACCAATGAGACGTTTTTCTTATAAATAATGGAGCTCGCTAATTTAATATAATTTAATATCTGCTTTTAAAAGGCCTTTTTTTCTATCAGTCCCCATTTTTTTTTCTATAATTAATGAGACGTTCTGAATGATTTTTTCTTATAATAGAACACGATTTGAGATACTCTCTATATGTGTTTTTTCTTAAAAACGGTAGCCATATTTTTCAAGCTTTTATTTAGTTTCGCCTGTCCCGGTGTCTGTCTGTAATCAAATCTTGCAAGTTAAATTTGACCCACTTCCAATCGTCCGATTGATTTGAAATTTGGCAGGTGTACATAATTCCGGTTAAAATGCATTATTAAATTTTTGTTAGGAAAAAAACAAAATGGCGGCTCCAATATCGCGGACAATTTTTGTGATTATTGTCCGATTCTATTCAAAATTGGTATCTGGGGGTTTTCGGGGTCGGAGATTATGATTTTCTGTCAAAATTCTAAAATTCAACATGGTGGCTCCAAAAGGGCGGACGAGTTTTGTGATTATGGTCCCATTCTATTCAAAATTGGTGGGGGTTTTTGGGGTCGAAGATTTTTTTTACAAGCTTATATTTAGTTTAACCGGTCCCAGTGTCTGTCTATGTATGTGTATCTGCCTGTAATCAAATCTTGCAAGTTAAATTTGACCCACTTCTAATCGTCCGATTGATTTGAAATTTGGCAGGTGTACATAATTCCGGTGACAATGCATTATAAAATGTTTGTTAAGAAAAAAACAAAATGGCGGCTCCAATATGGCGGACAATTTTTGTGATTATGGTCCGATTCTATTCAAAATTGGTATCTGGGGGTTTTCGGGGTCAAAAATAAATTCGATAGAAATTACTCAACTAGTTATTTAACATCATGAATACTAAAAAATAAATAAACAAAAAAAAATCAAAAACAAGCTTTTATTTGTTGTTAATAAAAACAGAACTAAAAAGTTAAAAATAAAAATTATAAAAAAACCATTTTAATTCATTGTTTGATCTACGTTATTCCATGAGTAACAGATTTAAAATAGGTAATCTTGCGCGGCAAGATTTTGCATCTGTTACTCACAGAATAACCTAGATCAAACAATGAAAGAAATTATTTTATCTTTTTTAGTGCATTTGTATAAAAGCTTGTTTTTAAAAATGTCTTTTTTTATAATTTTTATTTATTTTCAGTCGATGTTTTTTTTATAACCTCGTTCAGTATATTTTATGGAACACGCTAATTTACGATAATTTGAGACACCCTGTATATTACCGTGTTTTTTCTTAAAACGGCGGTCATGTTTGTTTCTATCAGTCGCCATGTTTTTTCCTCAATGAGACGTTAAAGCATTATTTTCTCATAATGGAGCACACTAATTTACGATAATTTGATATCTGTTTTTTTCTTCAAAACGATTGCTTTTTTTTTTTCTATCAGTCGCTAGATTCTATAACCAATGAGACGTTATAGCATTTTTTTCTCATAATGGAGCACGCTAATTTACGATAATTTGAATAGTTTTTTCTTAAAACGGCCGCCATATTTTTTTCTATCATTAACCATGTTTTTCTGTAACCAATGAGACGTTACAACATTTTTCATATTATGGAACAACCCCCTCCTCAGGTTCGCCATGTTTTTTCTATCACGATCGGTGCGATGGCCATGCCTATCAGTCGTCATGTTTTTTTTCTCTAACCAATGAGATGTTACAAAATATTTTTCTAATGGATCACAATTTGAGACATTCTGTATATTCTATGATTTTTTCTTAAAAACTGCGGCCATCATCTGCGTCTGTCTAAGATTGACTAAGATTGTTCAAATCAGTTCTTTTATTCATTGATTGACTATTAGTATTGATATAAACCATTGGAAATGGTTCATATCTAGTTTACTTGAAATACAGCCCTATAACCTGACTGCATCCCCACAAGAAATCTACTTCTATATATATATATATTTATTTTTTTCTTCAATTTCTCGGAATAAAGGTCTGATTCAGTCAATTCATATAATTTCTCTTAACTACGTTTCGACATGGTATTTGTCATCATCAGGTTAAAACACTAAAATAAAAAATATGGCGTTTGAGACATATTTAACTTAACACAATATTTAAATGTATGCACTAAAATAATTCTTTAAAAACATATGGTTAAAATATAACACGTTATTTAACTCCATTTAAAAATATCTGTAACATTTATGAGTATTCACTTAACAAATTATTTTATTTGAATTCTGCGTTCGCATCGTACGAAGTTATTGTAGGAGTGTGACTGCGACGAAGTTATCGGGAATGGTTTGTTTATCTTTCATGCATTTCTACCCTCTTCATAAGTACATGGGATTGTTTATATTGAGTTCTAGTATATGGGCCGGACTGTATTTTTTTTTGGCAGCATGTAAAGATCAGTTTTCATTATTATTACTACAAACAAAGTTAAAAAAAGTTGTTATAAATCTGGCTTAAGTTTTTGATATCATTTCTATTGTTAATGCTATTGGGGTCTTTTTTAATATGTATCATTTCAAGGAATTTCTTACTCTTGGATTCCTTCTTTGGTCAAAATTTCAACGTTGTTAGTGTCAAACTTATGTTCATTTTCTTTTTCGTGTTTGGATAAGGCTGTAATGTCGGTTTTCGAGTATTTGTGGGCTTGTACTCGTTTCTGCAAATATTGTTTTGTTTGACCTATATAGGTACTTTGACATTCTTTACACGGTATTCTATATACTGTATGAGTTTGTTTGTTTTTTGGTATTTCTGGTTTTAATTTGAATAAATGGTTTTGTTCGTATTTTTCAGTCGATGTGCAATAGTTATGTTGTGTTTTTCCATTGTTTTATTAATTTTATTCGATAGTTTGTCTATGTATGGTAAAGGTATGTATGTTGTTGTTTTCTTCACTTCATTATCATTTTCATTGTAGGTCGCATGTATTCGTTTTTTTATTGTTTTTTTCTGCAAAGTGGCTGGGGTAATTATTACAATATATTCTTGATTATTTCTATATTATTTTTCCAGAATTTTGGGTGAGCAAGCTTTATAGCTCTGTCAGTTTGAATATTTTTTTTTTTGTAACTGAGGGGTGCGTTTGACAAATAGTTTGTGAAAATTTTTCCAGTATTGTTATGTTGAGAAAGTTTATTTGTTCTTCTATTTATTTTTCTATTGTAAATTTCAATCTAGGATGATATTTATAAAATTTTTCTAGAATTTCATCAACTTTGTCAGTAGGAATACAGGTCTACATATCGTTTGAAGAATATTGGTTTGAAAGTTAGTGATTTGATGATCTTTTCTTCAACCAGATTTGCTACTGTTGCAGCAATTGGAGATCCCATTGCAATTCCGAATATTTGTGAGTAGTATTTATTTTCATATTGAAAGTATGTTGAGGTTAAACATAGTTCAATTCCTTTCAAAAACTCTTCTAAGGTTAGTGTTGTGTGACTTTGTATTTCATGCCATTTTTCTCTTATGATATCTATCGCTAATTTTGTATCCATATTTGTATATAAAGAAACTATATCCAGAGAGATTATTATGTGATTTTGTGGAACTGTTATACTGCGGACAAATTCCTAGGAGTTTTTCACATAGTTATCATTTTTTCCAATAACATTTGAAATAATTTCTGAGAGGAATTTTGTTAAATTGTAAGTGGCAGATTTAATATTGCTGACAATAGGGCGAAGGGAAATTCCAGTTTTGTGTAATTTGGGCAACCCGTATATTGTTGGAGGTTGGGCGTTGTGTATATCGCATTTGTTTTTTGTTATCTGATCTATAAGTGTTGACAAGAACCAATTATTTACTAATTTATTAACTTTCGCATGAAGTTTTTCTGTGGGGTTGAATCTCTCTTTTTTATATGTGGTTTTATCCATTAGCAAATTTCCTAGTTTTTCTTTGTATTAAGATATTTGCATAATTACTGTTTTGTTAGTTTCATCAGCCCTGAGTATAAGTAATTCGGTATTTTCCTTTAAAAAAGTTTAAGTCTTTTTTAAAAGTTTGTTGAAGATATTTTTTGAATTTTTTCGTTTTTTAAAACTGGTTTTGAAGTTGGTAATTATGTTATTGATTTTGTGTCTGATTTCATTCTGATTTTCGCTCATTTGATAGGTAATTCCAGATTCTAAATTCGCAATTATCGATTCTGTAGGGATTTCCCTATTTTCATAGTTGAAATTTTGACCAAGACTTAAGGTATATAAAATGTCTTCAGGAATATTTGTATCAGTTAGGTTTTCTATCCAATTTTTATTAAGTTCTATTTTTTGAGAAGATTTATTTTTTGTTTGTAAGTTTTCAATTTTTTTCTTCTGTTTTTCTTTCAGTGTTTGGAAAAATCGTTCATAATATAGTTGTTGATTTTCGAAAAAACTATTTAGTATATCAGGACAAATTAATTTATTTTATTTTATTTTGATATGAATTGTTTTTTTCATTCATTGTCAAATTTTCTTGTTTCAGAAGAATTTTTCTGGTAAGATGTAAAGATCAGAAACTAATACCAAACTTTTTAAAAATAACTAATAAACTCAAATTCAAGCATGGAGAACTTCAACAAAAATATGAGCATATTTTATTTATTTATTTATAAACGGGGAAATCCCCAATTCGGTTGATTACATATGCAGATTAACAAAGTAAATCCTTAATACTAACACTAATACTAAGATACTATTTCTAAAAAAAAAAAAAAAAAAAAAATAAGACAAAAACAAAAACATTTCTGACCAAGGTAGGCAGAAACAGATGAATATTCAAACAATAAGATCTGTCAATTGTGATATAAATGCACTACGAGTATCAAAGAAATCAAGGGAATGGTTATGCTGGTTTGCTAGGCTGCTGGATCTCGAAATGAATGTGTGTTGCCCGTAATTGGTCCTGCTAAAAGGTATATTGAAGGTAATAGTTGAGCGAGTGATCCTAGGTGGGACATGGATACCGATTTTATTGAGTAGTTGGGGGCATGGTATAAACGAATTTAAGATGTCGTACAGTATTTTCAGATCTTTCTGCTTGCGTCTGGTTGTAACTGACATCAGATTCAACTCGGATCGCAGATTTACATAGTCAATGTTTGATGTACTGATCCCTTGTTTAAAAGCTATATAGCGCAAAAATTTATGTTCTACTGCTTCTATTTTAGTTATATAATTTTGGTAATAAGGTGACCAAATACTTGAGGCATATTCTAAATGAGTTCTTATTAAGGAACAATATAGTAGCTTAAGAGTGTGGGTGTTCGTGAAGTCTTGAGTGATCCTTTTCACAAAGCCTAAAAGTTGAAGCGACTTAGTGATCATATTTGATATATGTGTGGTAAAGGTCAGATGTGGATCAAAAGTAACACCTAGATCTTTCACGTGTTCACAGACATTTAGATTAACACCATTGATGCTGTATTGAAACTGTGCATGAGATCTGTGGAAGACTGTAACATGGCATTTATTAGGATTCAATTCCATGTCATTTAGCTCACACCAGTTAGTTACGTTTTGTACATCAGACTGTAGCAACATACAGTCCAGTTTGGATGTTATCTTGGAATACAATTTCAGATCGTCAGCAACATCTGAAAGTTAGCGAGGGAAACAGGACTTGATATCGTTTACAAATACGTTGAACAGTAAAGGACCCATGTGAGAGCCTTGAGGTACCCTGGAGGTAACGTTGATATCATAAGATTTATAATTGGCTATACTGAACAGTCTGACGTCGGTTCTCAAGATAGCTTTCAATCCAAGCTAGAGGCTTCCCTCAATACCGAACATCTTCAGTTTGTGAACTAAAGCCCTATGATTTACCTATCGAATGCCTTTGAGAAGTCCGTGTAAATTGAATGTAATTCACCCGTAGTCTCAAAAGCATTCGATATGTCGCAACGACGCAGCAGATTTAGTTCAGTGGACCGTTTGTGTCTGAAACCAAACTGCTGGTCAATCAACAGACTGTCGACCAGAGGTGTTAGGAAGTCGATATTAGATTTTCAAACAGTTTTGGTATAGTACTCAAAATACTGATGCCTCTGTAGTTCGATACATCTGATTTATTGCCAGATTTAAATATAGGTGTGACGTAACTTGTTTTCCATACAGAAGGAAAGATCCCAAGGGTCAGCGATAAGTTAAAGATGTGATATAAGGGCCGTGCTAGTAAAACTACACGTTTTAAAAAGAGATGGAGGTATTCCATCGGGTCCAGGACCTTATTGGTGTCTAAATTGAGAGTTTGGTATAGATGTCAGATATTTTGATGTTATAGAGGGAATGTTTAAGTTGTTATATTGAAAAGGTATTCTAGAGATATCACAAGTGTTGTTGGTATAAACTGAAGAAAGAAGTCAGCAAATAGGTTTACTATTTCAATACCTTGTGAGCTTGTTGTTCCGTTGAATGATAACTCGCTGGGAAAGTTGGAGGTTTTTCTTTTGGCATTAACATAGTTTCAGAAACTTTTCATATTTTGAGGTATTGAGGATTCACGTTGTTGATATCTAGTTTTGGTAGGATTCCTTTGATAATCGTTTACATTTTGATCTTAGTCTTGATGAACTCCTGATAGTCTTGGGGTGACTTGGTTGCTTTAAATTTTATATGTGCTTTTTTTTTGATATTACGCAATTTTTCAATTCTTTTGAATACCATATAGGAAATGTACAATTACTATACTTTTTCAATGGTACATACAAATCTATAACTTGATAGAGAATATTATAAAGAATCTCAATCATGGTGTCGAGAGATTGATCGACCAATAGTAAATCCCAGTTTACCGCTGACATAAACAGCACAATCGAATTGTAATCAGCATTTTTAAAGTCTCTGTAGAAGCCTTGAGGTATTAAGCCCTGATCGGTGCTTTTGGTTATGTCAATGGTAAAGGTTAAGGGTGGGTGGTATAGATCAGGTTGTACAATATTGAAGTCAGCTTTTTCAACAAGACTGCCCAGAGTTTGCAAGAAGATTAGGTCAAGAATTGAGTTAACATGATTAGTGACATGATTGGATTGGAATAAATTATGGAATGCACACATATTAGACAGTATGTCTAACGATTCAGATTCAGCTAAAGATGAGTTAAATAGAGGTATTGCTGTAGAACTAAGATTATTCACAGACCAGGCTGATTAGTGACATGATTGGATTGGAAAAATCAGGCCTATGCGGTAGGTTAAAGTCTCCGAGAATACATAAGTGAGCGGTAGGAAATTCCTCACAAATGCGATCTACTTCTTCATTGAAAGCAACATAAGCAGCAACCGGTGACTTGGGGGGAAAGTAGGCTGCAGCAAGTATTACCGGATTGATGTCTTGGCCAGCTAGTACAAATAAGAATTCGTAGAATGGAGAGGACTGTATAACTTTGGACTTAATGTCCTTGGTAACTGCAATGAGGACTCCACCTCCCCTAGCATGAATGCTTGTTTCTTGTGTCCTGTCTTTTCTGTAGATGGAATAATTAAACATGTTCAGTTCTGCATCCGATATATTTGGGGTCAACCATGTTTCACTCAGTACAATGATGTCATGCTGACAAGACGTCACGTTTATTAGAAGTTCTGCCAGCTTTGTTCGTAGGCCACGTACATTTTGATAATAGATAGTTTTTCGTTAGAGTTGGATATCGGTGGATTTTGCCTATCTAGTTTTTTGTAACTACTTGAGGAATACCTTTTATATATTGTATGTGAGCGACTTCGCCATTGGAACGCCTCTGTATTAGCTGTTGTTGAGCAGATTTGTTCAGTTCCTGCTGTCTTCTAGTATAGTCAGGGTTGATGAAGACATTGCTACCTTTTAACTTAGATTTTCCTTTCAACACTTGGAGGGCTTCGTCTTTACTAGCAAATTCCACCCTGAGAGATCGGCAACCATTTTTGTTAGCTTTACCCAAGCGCATAACATGTTTAGCAGAGCCTGCATAAGCTTTTTGGATTAAATTTTTTACATCCTCTATGTCATTTCCATTTTCGGCTAGGTTGAAAACCATGATGTTTTGTGACCGTTTTTCACGATCTAATAATTCTGCGAATATTTCTTCGGATTCGGGTTTCTTGGTATCGGTTGAATGATGTTGGTTTTCTACTCTTGTTTTTAAGGAAGTAAGCTGAGATGTTATGTCTTCAACAGCTTTTAGTAGAATCGGAATTTGGAGGAGACCAGATTGGCAGTTGTCACAGTAGAATTTTAGGAGACGCTTGCCCTTGAGGTCAATGACTTTGATTTCGGAGGCACTGAGGTCTGAGCAGCTTTTGTGAAGGATTCTGTGGCAACCATCGCAACACATTGAGTCCTTGTTTTCAGCTATTGACAAATTGCACTTTAAGCAAGTCTGCATTGTGGGATTGACAGTTACAATAGGCGAGAAAACTTGTCCTGGTGGTTGGTTAGTCACTGCTTGCTGGTGGTAAAATAGCCACTCCTAAGTGAAGATCCTAATTTCATGGGCTGTTTTATCACATCAAGCTTTTTGCTAGATTGGTTTTTGCCATCACTTTTTTATTTCTTATCGGTTTTGAATGGCTGGTTATTTGATTTAGCTTGCAGGAATTTATCAAATTTGCACCAAAACAGGACAAACACTACTCACAAAAATTAGATCAGCAGATAGAGCCGTTCTTAATGAGCAGAAAGATGTAAAACTTCGCGGATTTAACGAGGTATTACACCAACATTTCATAGGTAAAAACGGAGCACTTTATTTCACGACTTTATTTCACGAATTTCACGACTTTAATTTTAGGAATTTTTTACATTAAACTCATCCAAATTTGCATCAATGAATAGAAACATTTCGAATTTAAATAGAAACATTGAACATATAAAATATAAATTATCACAAAACGTTTGTCCTGATATACCAAATAGTTTTTTCGAAAATCAACAACTATATTATGAACGATTTTTCCAAACGCTGAAAGAAAAACAGAAGAAAAAAATTGAAAACCTACAAACAAAAAATAAATCTCAAAAAATAGAACTTAATAAAAATTGGATAGAAAATCTAACTGACACAAATATTCCTGAAGACATTTTATATACCTTGAGTCTTGGTCAAAATTTCAACTACGAAAATAGGGAAATCCCTACAGAATCGATAATTGCGAATTTAGAATCTGTAATGATAAACAAGTTGATTGTTGTAATAGAATGCCCAGACTATTCAGTGAAGAGCGGTGTGGAGTTCTTTGGATCGCCTTGCCAGTTTCAAATTTTTTATGTTTCAAGCAAAGGATTTTAGAAATTGTTAATTTGAAAGGGCGCCAGAATTTTTCGTTGTTAAAATGGGATGAAAAATTCAAATTCCCAACTCAATAATGATTGCAAATTAAATTACGTTTCCTTCTGTAAATAACTACAACAATAAAACAAATACCAAACTTATATTAATCTATTTACAGATTTACATCTTTTCCAGTTGTTAACAAATATACACACACAAAATATATACACATATATATGTTATATGTTTCTTGAATAAAAAATTAATTTAGTTTCCAATGTAAGAAATATTGTTTCCTTTTATTTGCTGAACCTGTCGGTTTATCGATGACGATGTACCTCTGATTGTCGTTTGTATAGCACGTAGCTAGACTTCACGTAGTTGCTTGGCTCTCAATCAGGGGGTACTTATAGCTGCTGGGCGACCGATCAGGTGTACAAATAGATCAGGATACAAGCATCAGCTTCCTGTCCATAGAGTGCGTTCTCAGCAATATTACATGAAAAACAATATTGTCTGTATCAGAATTTGATATACAAAAAAAATTCAACTTCTTGAAACTTGGAATAATTTCAATGCGCTCCTCAACTCATAGTTGTTACAATTGAGTGTAATCTCATCAAGATTAAAATTAATTGAGTATACAAATCAGTAATATCCAATACTGAAATTGAAGAATTATTTTTATGATTTAATAAAAATTGATTTTTGCTTTATATATGGAAAAGATGATTTATTCTGATCTTGAGCAGCCAATACTATACTTTACAAAGAATATAAAAAAAAACAGAATTATACGAAAATAACTTCAATTTCAATGATATTCAAGAGAACGCATATGAGAACCATGTTTGATCAGTCATCAAATGCCTCTTCAAAAAGGTTTATACGTAATCAAAAATTCCAAATTTAAAAAAAAAATATATATACACGTGAAAACCACCAAAGATGAAAAAATATAAAAATCATGAAAAATATATATTATTCAACTATATCATACCAAATACAGTAAGATATATCATACATTTGTGAAACCCTCATTAATTCCCAATAAAGCCTAGGCAGAAAAAGCCATCTAATAAGATAAAATTGACATTAATATATTATTCCACTCGATATACACGTGTGGCATTCAGGAGTCTAATATAACTCCTTAAAAAAAATATATTTTGAACGGCACTGCAATCTATTATCAGATTGACCTAAATAACTCTAAACGTAATTCCCTGAACAACCCACCCAGATGGCTTCAGATATCATATCCTCTGTGAAGAGACATCTGACGTTCTCGCCAAAAATATATACCAAAAATGGTTTAGATTTTATCTTGATCAAAAATATTTCTCACCTACCTTGCCTGATATCACCAAAAATCACTGATTTGAAATTAATTTCGTAAAAGAAAAGGAAATATGCTCTAATTCATTAGTTAATTAAACATGAACCGATTCTACTTTATTGTATAATGGCTGACAAGTTTCAGAACACACGTTTACAAGTAATCGCTATTGTAGCTTGCTCGATAAGGGGCGAGAGATCCCTCTTCATTCCTTTTTAACATAATCGTGCTGTCAGAATGACTGCGTTCGCACACGTTCTTTTCAGCCGTAATGACTGTTGCATTGCCCACGGTTAGATGTCGCTAAGATTTTCAATAGGGATTCTTGATTAAAGTAAATGAATGATTCTCTGAGCATATCAATGAGAAATGTAACAGATATATCGTTACACATCCCCCTTTCTCCGCAGAAAAAATTTCAAAGCAGCAATTTGAAATTTCTTATATCAAAATACTTTTTCAAAAATGATAAAAATCATATATGCAAATTATAGCATTTACTAAGCCAAAACTTTTTTCAACTAACAGGCAAAACTGGGAACTAATATTTCAAAAAATAAGTTTCCATAATTATAAGCTCGTTGCACTCATGACAACCACAAATTCAAAAATAATAAATCCTTGGTATGTACCAACTAAAAACTTCAACTCTCTGCAACTGTAGCAGACTAAGGAGTGAAGAAAAAAAATATAGGTTGTGATGAATGACGACATCCAGGTCAAGAACCCATACGATCGGAGCCCTCCCAAATAATCCAGCCAAGATGCCCTCGTCGCTGCTAGATGTTATTGCTGCGCCGGTAAGGAACATCTATATCCACACGTCTCCAGATTATTTGAGACAACTACCGAACCCATCGAATCCGGACAAGGAACCCATCATTCAGCACACACCTGGTGAAAAAATAAAATAATATAAATGTCAACCAATTTGATTTAACCAGCTGTCACCAACAACTGGAGTAACTGTAGTGCCACCAAACTAAAAAATGAACATAAGGTTCACAAAAAAAAAATGCCAAAATTGTGCGGGAGTGTTCCCAATTTTGCCACTGCGATTAAATCTTCAGTCTGACAGATCAAAAGGAGCTCAGGTCAATACAGTAGTCAAACTCAGCCGCCATTTAAGGCCTAAAGTTATGATCGCCCGTAGGCTCACTACCAGCCAAGTATGACCCCCCAATATTTTCCCTTCCAGTGATCCCGTCAAAAATTGACAGCCAGGCTGAACTATACCCGCACCCAACAAAAGCGAGCCCCTTAAAAATGTTGAAGTTTTGAATCAAATTATTTGATTCCTCCCTAAATCGTATGACTTCCCAAAAAGGTAATATGCACACACATCAATGACAAGATAAATGCATACACACAAGGTAATTCGAGTACTTAAACCCACCAAATATTATACCCATGCATCACCATGACAAAGATATATGCACACCAAAAATTATTTTGAGTTCTCTTACTCACAAAAATGACTAGGTAATAACTACCTTATATAAGTCAAACTCCTCAAACTCTCAACCCATGAGAAGATACTACACATGTACAGTAATAATCAATATGAATGCTTACATAATACTATGATTTGAGTACTTAAACCCTGAAAATATAAACTGCAAGCATTCATTGATCAAAATATGAACATATGTCAAAAGTATTGAGTTTTCTAACTTAATTGCAACTTTCCAGCAAAATTCTAGTTCAACCATAACAAATATAAGATATATTTTTATTCAAAGTATATGAATCCAAAAATATACCAATACTAAAAAGATAAATTGATTGCTCCAGTCATCATATTAACAGAAGAAACCACAATTTTGGACCTCAATTAAATTTGCAAAAAAAAATATTTTGCCAAACCAAAATTTTTAACCAACCTCATATTTTTGCCAAATTATCCGAAATTACTCATATGTTTTTCCAACGGTATCAAGGTAAAAAAATATTTCTGAATACACTCAGATAACTCTTCCACAACTCAACCAGAATTTAAAAGATAACATTTTATACCAATACTTCAGCTGAATGTTCACACCACTAGAATCCATCACAAAAATACTCAGAATATCAGATGTGGTTAAGCTGAGGATGATCGGCAACTCAACGAAATCAAAATTGCACAGTCTCTAGAGGCAAGAGATGTCTCGTGTTTTGATTTCCTTCAGAAGCACACAAACACCCTGAATAAAATTCCAACCCCCATAATGAAAAGACAACCAAAGTAAGTAAAAATAACTCTCAAAAAATATAGGATTCTACCAAACCTAAAAAGTGCTATTAACACCAAGACAAAAAGAACAAAAAAGCTTCGGAGGTACTCCAAGTAAATATTGAGGATTATCTTGCCAACCGACAATACATACATCAGCCCTCTCACCAGCAAGACAATTGATCAAAATATTTAACATGGCTCCTACAGAGAAAAAAAATATCTAATCGCAAAATTAAAAAATGACTCATGTGTTTGAGACAAATAATTCTCTGAACTAGATGCGCAAACACAGACGAGGGTGGAAATAAATCCCAAAACCCTCCTGGTTACTCATAACTACTACGTACCTTCAATGATTGAACATCACTTTACGTGACATAAAAACTACTAAGATTATCAAAAAAAAAAAAAATTAATCATATGCTAGAAACCTGGCACCGACTATCTTCTTTTAACCCAGAAAAATAAGAGAAAAAGAAAAAAAAAGAAAAATCCAACACCTGTGCCGTAACGAAATTATTGTCTAGCAAACCTTCAAGAAATCAAGCCAACAGCACATATATTCTACTTTGAATGTGAAATTATGTCTTGATTCAATATTCCCCAACAAACAACTACTTTCCGAGCTAATACTCACGCCGAATATTGAACAACAGTTGATGAAATTGAACCAAACCACAAATTTCACCCCAAAATAAGAATTTTTCCAAATTCTAAAGTTATATTGGTCATGAAACAACTACTTTCCGAACTAATACTCACGCCGAATATTGAATTACACTTAAAAAACATTGGCCATAAAATTTGCGTTCCTCTTAATTTCTTGAATTTTGAGCAACAAAACTTTGTTCTAGCATCAAGATATCCAAAAATAAATTTCTCAATATATTCAAAAATAAAATCCTCAAAATATCCAAAAATAAATTTCTCAAAAGAGAAAATTTCAAAAGACAAAGTGGCCATTTGGTCGGACTTTTACCGCCAGGATGGTTAATGCCCCTACAGTGGTATTCTTAAGCCGCCCACTGCACAGCTAAAAATGAACCAAAAGATCATAATTCTTCATCAGAGTTTTGAGACGTTTCTGATCCTAACTCATCTGAGTCATCATCCGAATCAAGAAAAGTTGGGTCAGATTTTAAATCTTTTACATGCCAGTTACCTAGATCAACACCATTCTCATTTTTCAATGAATAAACTAAAGGAGATATTACTTTATCTACAATACCAGGAATGAATTTAGGCGCAAGTTTAGCAGAAAATGCGTTTTCAGCTTTAGACAATATATAGTTTTTTTTTAATACTCTATCACCAACTTTATATTTAGTATCACGTTTTCGGAGATTATATACCTTGGTATTTTTGTCATAAGCTTTACGAATTCGCTCTCTAACTTTTGTGAAAATTTCTGGTAATTCTTGAAGATCATCAATTCTTGTATTTTTTTCAGTTATACTGACTATGTTTCTCGAATTTTTTGCTATTTGCCCATAATAATCACCTGAAATAGGTATATTTCTACCAAAGGTCAAAAATGCTGATGAATATCCCGTAACATCACTCTTTGAAGTACGTATTGCTTGTGCAATCTTAAAAATGGACTGATCCCAAGTCTTATGATTTTCTTTTATGTATGACCTTATGGCCGTTACTATAACTTTGTTCTGCCTTTCAGTGGCACTAATTTGAGGATGATATCTGGCTGTATACCAAGTTTTCTGAACTTTATACTGCGATATAAAAGATTTAAATTCCTTACTAGTGAAAACTGACCCATTATCACAAGCAAAAATTTGAGGTACTCCAAACACAAGAAAAACTTGATTTTCCAAGAATTTTATAATAGCCTTAGATGTGGCTTTAAATAGTGGATGTATTAGCACAAATTTTGTAAACCAATCAACAACCACCAAGAGGTATTGATTTCCATTTTTGGACCTTGGATAGGGTCCTAATAGGTCAGCAGATATCAATTGAAAAGGAAAATGTATATTCTTGTAAGAACCCATCAGTCCAGCTCGAGGTAAATTTGATGATTTACAAGTAGCACAAATAGAACATTTCCTAACATACTTATAAACACTTTTTCTTAGACCAGGCCAATAATACAGATCCTGAATATGCGCTAAAGTTTTAGCAATACCAAAATGCCCTGCCGTTTCATCATCATGAAACATTTCCAACAATTCTAATCTATTAGTTGTGGGTATCACAATTTTCCACTCAGATAAATTTCCAATTAAAATGTCTTTACTGAAAATATGTTTATACAATATATTTTGTTCTACTCTAAAAGAAAGATAGCTGCCTGGATTTCCCTCAACCTTTTCACACATGTCATTATACCATTTATCTGGCTTTAAAGTAGATAAATTTAAAACAGATGCCTCAATCGGAGACCTAGATAAGGCATCAGCCACTACATTTAGTGTGCCTTTCCTGTGCTCAATACTAAATGAAAACTGAGACAACTTTACTGCCCATCTGGCTAATCTTCCAGAAGGATTAGACATGTTATTTAACCAAACTAAACTTGCACAGTCAGTAATAACTTTGAAATGAGTGCCTTCAATGTAACACCTAAATTTTTCAATGCCAAAAATTACTGCAAGCAGCTTTTTTTCAGTGGCCGAGTATTTACGTTGACACTTATTCAAAGTTTTACTAGCATATGCTATAGGGTGCTCAATCCCACCAGTTTCTTGATACAAAACGATACTATTTGATGCATCACAATATATAATAAAGGGAAGAGAAAAATCCGGACTGGCTAACACAGGTGCTGTAGTTAAAGACTTTTTTATTTCCTCAAAAGCTTTGTCAGCTTCATCAGACCACTCTATAGGTTGCCCTTTTTTTCGACCTCTCAAAAGATCAGTTATTGGACTACATAATGAAGAAAAATTATTGAGAAACCTTCTATAATATCCAACCATACCAACCAGTCGCCTGATTTGTGTGGTTGTCTTAGGTTTATCATATTTTAAAATTGCAGATCTTTAGAATCATCCATTCTGAGACCCTCTTTATCAACTACATAGCCAAGAAAATTAAGGGATGGTCTACAAAACTGAGACTTCTCATAATTGATAGTAAGGCCAGCCGCTTTAAGGTATCCCTAAGCTTAAGCAAAATTTCCATATGAGTTTCAAAATCTTGAGTTGCAATTATAATATCATCAATATAGTAAAAAACATAAGGTTCAAGGGATGGACCTATAACTAATTCCATTAAACGGCACATAATTTGACTTGAGCAAGGAAGACCAAAAGGCATGCGCACATAGTCAAATAACCCCTACGGTGTATCGCAAAAGGTGTCTTAGGACAAGAGGAAGGCTTAAACAAATTTGATGGAAAGCCTTCTTCAAATCTACCGAGGAAAGAAACTTAGCATCTCTCAACTTACTCAATATTGATTCAATAAGAGTCATTGGATAAGCATCCGCTACCGTTACAGAGTCCAATTTTCTGGAATCCAACACAACCCTAAAATCACCAGAATGTTTCTCCACCAACCAAACAGGGTTACACCATGGAGACTGCAAAGGTTGAATTATACCCATTTCCAGCATTTCATCCACTTCCTTATTGAGATGTTTCAACATTGCAGGAGATAAAGGATACTGAAGCTGTCGAATTGGTACAGCCGAACCTGTATCAATATTGTGTTCAAGTAAATGAGTTTTACCTATTTTATCAGCTGGTGCAATTTCTGAAAAAAAATCAACAACTAAATCCAGCTTGCTCTGCTGCGCTGCAGTGGGGTCCTCATTAGAATGAATTGTGTTGACCGCACATGTATCAACCTGCTGTCGCAACCCAAAGGATAAATCAGAAAAATTTACTTTGATCTGAAATTTGT
Source organism: Gonioctena quinquepunctata (assembly GCA_018342105.1). Taxonomy (NCBI): domain Eukaryota; kingdom Metazoa; phylum Arthropoda; class Insecta; order Coleoptera; family Chrysomelidae; genus Gonioctena; species Gonioctena quinquepunctata. The sequence goes on along the minus strand of JAFIRS010002307.1, from coordinate 126,526 downwards.
TAAGAAAATCTACACCCAGTATCAGTGTATGCTTGAGAGATGGAATAATCAACACTTTCAACTCGTCAGTTTGTCCTAGGAGAGAAATTGGCATATCCAGATATCCAAGGCACTCCTGCGGTACACCATCCGCCGTAGTTACTTGTAAAACTTCATAATTTTTTCTGTTGAGATTCCACTTTTTCAACAGAAAAATTCCATTCGAACCCAATATAGAAGAACAACTTCCAGAATCAACCAAACATAAAATTTCATCATCAAAAATTTGAACTCTCAGATAGGGACGATTATCATTTGACTTCCTTTCAAAAATAGGATTCAGAGAAACTACTTTTATCTTTTTCCTTAATAATTGAATCAGAAGGTAATATCAAAGGCAATTTTGACGGTAATTTAGTAAATACTCTTGAAGGTAATTGACTGGAATCTGATTTATTAGAAAGAAAATTATTTACTACTCCTAGCCAATTTTGCCATTCTTTAGAATTTACTGTGTTAACCTTTGATTGACTTTTGCGCTAATTTAGATTACATTTATAACATACTACCCTTGTAATACCTTTTCTTCCACAGCCATAACAAAATGAAGTTTTCTGGGAACGACAATTTCTGTGAGAATGACCTTCTTTTGAACAATTCCAACAACGTATGGAATTTACTACTGTACTACTGTACGGACTAAAATTTCTTCGAAAAGATAAATTCTGAGACTCTTGAAAAACTACACAACTTAAATCTGGCTCTAATAACCCTGATCTCCTTGTTGGAGGTGGCTTATATCTTTCTGACCGTTCACGAGACTCCTCCACTTGCATAAATTGCTCAGCTCAGATATATTACCAATATCACACAAAGGCAAGTAATTAATGAAATAAGGTAATAAATTTCTTCGAATGATATTCACCATTTCCTTTTCACTAGGTTTTTCTTTCAATCTATTGAAAAGACCAACCATTGAAGAAATATATATTACGACCCTTTCAGACGAACCTTGAGTTCGGTTAATAATTTCAATTTTCAGATCTTCATCATAAAAATATGGCAAGAAATCATCTTTGAGCTTTTGAACTAATTCATCCCAATTTCTAAAACATTTTCTGTAATTGTTATACCAAATCCATGCTTGATCTTTAAATAGATCCCCAGCAGATAAAAATAGATCGTTTTCCGAAACATTTCTGCAAAACTGAAAGCATAAACTTCATTCATTACGAGAATCACCACTGAAATGAATATTCCATTTATATGGAAGAACTGGTTTTAGAAAATTGAAATGAGGTGGCTGTTGAGTCAAGCTAGTAAGTGAACATTTGAGCAGATGACATTCCTGTTATTTTAGCAGCTAAATCTCCCTCCAACTCTAACATTTCTAATCGTAAAAGCTTTTACTTATTTCCTCAATTTCGTTATCTACACCTAGTTTGTTAATTCTACCAGAAATATGACAAAGTCTAGAATTTAACTGTTTATATTCACTTTCACTGATTTACTAAAGAAATAATTTCTGCTTTCAAGCTTAGTAACGTTTCTTTAATTTCTGATACATCCTCATCATGTGTATAACAATTAACAAAACCCTCAGAAAAGCTACGATTTAATTTTCTTGACTCAAAAGTCCTCTCAATGATTTCTACGTTTTTCAACATCACCTGTTGGCTCAACGTCCCTAATTTTATCTCATAATCAAGTTCATAACTTCTCAGATGATTAACTTCCATTTCTAAAATTTTTCAGATAAAATATAACTCAAAAAATTATTATCAAAAAGTCTTTTAACCACCAAAATGTCAAAATACCAAATATGAAAAATATCAAGGTCAATAATATATATATATATATATATATATGTATATATATATATATATATATATATATATATATATATATGAAAGTATATGGGATGTTAAAAATGGAAGATTTATATGACTATTCAGAGAAAAGTTAATGATCGTATGGCTGCCTATACAATTGAGAAGTGCAAGGATGAACAACACTTGTAGAAAACGACAAATCAACGGAGTCAACAAACAGAAGCAGCCAGCCATTTGTGATTTGGTCAGCAGACCCTGAATTCCAGTGTTGTTCATCCTTGCACTTCTCCACCTTACTGATGAGGGCCGAGAGCCCGAAACACGTGTCTACGGTTAGCACTTTTCTCTGAGGGCTATGTCCATTAAATTCCTTCCATTATATATATATATATATATATATATATATATATATATAATATAATTTGTTTATTGTTTTAAGAATAGAATTCTTGTTACAAACACAATGTCATAAATAATAATACTAATATAAACATGAAATATAAAATGTGACAATAATTGAATTAAAATATAAAATATATAAACATATATATACACATATATACATATACAAAGGTTACAGGACAAGAACTAGACTAACGATTAGAATTATGTTTTTCACACAGTACAATCGCAAATACTACACATTATAAATTACAGGGCATCATCAAAATATGCTTGTAGGTCATAATAGGCTTTATCACTTAATAGTTTTTTACATTTATTTCTGAATATGATAAAAGAAGTCTCTTTGATTTCATTGGGAAGTTTATATATATATATATATATATATATATATATATATATATATATATATATATCAAAATATCACTATATCAGGCAAATATCAATTCAGAAAAATAAAGTCACATAAAATACTTCAAGATAAAATTCAATAAGTTCAGCAATGAATTTTCCAATAAAGTTTATTGCTGTGTTCTTACAGAAGAAAAAAAAAATATAATTTTTTCAAAAAAACAATTTCAAGTAGTCACTTAATCGTTGGGCGCCAAATGTTATGATGAACAAGTTAATTGTTGTAATAGAATGCCCAGACTATTCAGTGAAGAGCGGTGTGGAGTTCTTTGGATCGCCTTGCCAGTTTCAAATTTTTTATGTTTCAAGCAAAGGATTTTAGAAATTGTCAATTTGAAAGGGCGCCAGAATTTTTCGTTGTTAAAATGGGATGAAAAATTCAAATTCCCAACTCAATAATGATTGCAAATTAAATCACGTTTCCTTCTGTAAATAGCTACAACAATAAAACAAATACCAAACTTATATTAATCTATTTACAGATTTACATCTTTTCCAGTTGTTAACAAATATACACACACAAAATATATACACATATATATGTTATATGTTTGTTGAATAAAAAATGTATTTAGTTTCCAATGTAAGAAATATTGTTTCGTTTTATTTGCTGAACCTGTCGGTTTATCGATGACGATGTATCTCTGATTGTCGTTTGTATATCACGTAGCTAGACTTCACGTAGTTGCTTGGCTCTCAATCAGGGGGTACTTATAGCTGCTGGGCGACCGATCAGGTGTACAGATAGATCAGGATACAAGCATCAGCTTCCTGTCCATAGAGTGTGTTCTCAGCAATATTACATGAAAAATAATATTGTCTGTATCAGAATTTGATATACAAAAAAAATTCAACTTCTTGAAACTTGGAATAATTTCAATGCGCTCCTCAACTCAAAGTTGGTACAATTGACTGTAATCTCATCAAGAGATTATTACTTAAAATTAATTGAGTATACAAATCAGTAATATCCAATAGTGAAATTGATGAATTATTTTTATGATTTAATAAAAATTGATTTTTGCTTTATATTTGGAAAAGATGATTTATTCTGATCTTGAGCAGCCAATACTATACTTTACAAAGAATATAAAAAAAACAGAATTATACGAAAATGACTTCAATTTCAATGATATTCAAGAGAAAGCATATGAGAACCATGTTTGATCAGTCATCAAATGCCTCTTCAAAAAGGTTTATACGTAATCAAAGAATAAAATTAAGGAAAAAAAAATATATACACTGATCCTTCACCTACACAAAAATACAGCTCGGTGATAATTAACACCAAATATGGAACCATACCAAAGATGTACTAAAATATAAAAATCATGAAAAATATATATTATTCAACTATATCATACCAAATACAGTAAGAGTTATCATACATTTGTAAAACCCTCATTAATTCCCAATAAAGCCTAGGCAGAAAGAGCCATCTAATAAGATAAAATTGACATTAATATATTATTCCACTCGATATACACGTTCATATTCATGAGTCTAACAGAACTCCTTAGAAAAAATAAATTATGAACGGCACTGCAATCTATTATCAGATTGACCTAAATAACTCTAAACGTAATTCCCTGAACAACCCACCCAGATGGCTTCAGATATCATATCCTCTGTGAAGAGACATCTGACGTTCTCGCCAAAAATATATACCAAAATGGTTTAGATTTTATCTTGATCAAAAATATTTCTCACCTACCTTGCCTGATATCACCAAAAATCACTAATTTAAAATTAATTTCGTAAAAGAAAAGGGAATATGCTCTAATTCGTTAGTTAATTAAACATGAACCGATTCCACTTTATTGTATAATGGCTGACAAGTTTCAGAACACACGTTTACAAGTAATCGCTATTGTAGCTTGCTCGATAAGGGGCGAGAGATCCCTCTTCATTCCTTTTTAACATAATCGTGCTGTCAGAATGACTGCGTTCGCACACGTTCTTTTCAGCCGTAATGACTGTTGCATTGCCCACGGTTAGATGTCGCTAAGATTTTCAATAGGGATTCTTGATTAAAGTAAATGAATGATTCTCTGAGCATATCAATGATAAATGTAACAGATATATCGTTACAAATCTGGAATTACCTATCAAACGAGCGAAAATCAGAATGAAATCAGACACAAAATCAATAACATCATTACCAACTTCAAAACCAGTTTTGAAAAACGAACAAAAAATTCAAAAAATATCTTCAAAAAACTTTTAAAAAAGACTAAAACTCTTTTAAAGGAAAATACGGAATTACTTATACTCAGGGCTGATAAAACTAACAAAACAGTAATTATGCAAATATCTGAATACAAAGAAAAACTAGAAAATTTGCTAATGGATAAAACCACGAAATCCAAAGTCACACAACACTAACCTTAGAAGAGTTTTTGAATGGAATGGAACTATTTAACCTCAACATACTTTCAATATGAAAATAAATATTACTCACAAATATTCGGAATTGCAATGGGATCTCCAATTGCTGCAACAGTAGCAAATCTGGTTATGGAGTATGTTGAAGAAAAGATCATCAAATCACTAACTTTCAAACCAATATTCTTCAAACGATATGTACACGATTTTTTAACCCGCATTCCTACTGACAAAGTTGATGAAATTCTAGAAAAATTTAATAAATATCATCCTAGATTGAAATTTACAATAGAAAAAGAAATAGAAAAAAAATTTAAAATAATACACGACAATACTGGAAAAATTTTCACAAACTGGTTTATTAAACCAAATGCATCAAATCGTTACACTATTTGTCAAACGTACCCCTTAGTTACAAAAAAAATGTTATTAAAATTCAACTGACAAGCTATAAAGCTTGCTCATCTAAAATTCAGGAAAAATAATATAGAAATAATCAAGTATATATTGAAAGAAAATAATTACCCCAGCCACTTTGCAGAAAAACAATAAAAAAACGAATCCATGCGATCTACAATAAAAATGATAATGAAGTAAAGGAAACAACAACATACATACCTTTACCATACATAGACGAACTATCGAATAAAATTAATAAAACAATGGAAAAACACAACATAACTATTGCACATCGACTGAAAAATACGAACAAAACCATTTATTCAAAATTAAAACCAGAAATACCTTAAAAACAAACAAACTCATACAGTATATAGAATACCGTGTAAAGACTGTCAAAGTACCTATATAGGTCAAACAAAACAATATTTGCAGAAACGAGTACAAGCCCACAAGTACTCAAAAACCGACATTACAGCCTTATCCAAACACGAAAAAGAAAATCAACATAAATTTGATACTAACAACGTTGAAATTTTGACCAAAGAAAGGAATCCAAGAGTAAGAACATTCCTTGAAATGATACATATTAAAAAAGACCCCATTAGCATTAACAATAGAAATGATATCAAAAACTTAAGCCAGATTTATAACAACCTTTTTTAACTTTGTTTATAGTAATAATAACGAAAACTGATCTTTACATGCTGCCAAAAAAATACAGTCCGGCCCATATACTAGAACTCAATATAAACAATCCCATGTACTTATGAAGAGGATAGAAATGCATGAAAGATAAACAAACCATTCCCGATAACTTCGTCGCAGTCACACTCCTACAATAACGTTCGTACGATGCGAACGCAGAATTCAAATAAAATAATTTGTAAGTGAATACTCATATATGTTACAGATATTTTTATATTGAGTTAAATAACGTGTTATAATTCGAACCATATGTTTTTAAAGAATTATTTTCGTGCATACATTTCAATATTGTGTTAAGTTAAATATGTCTCAAACTCCATATTTTTAATTTTAATGTTTTATCCTGATGATGACAAATACCATGTCGAAACGTAGTTAAGAGAAATTATATGAATTGACTGAATCAGACCTTTATTCCGAGAAATTGAAGAAAATATATATGTGGCCAAAAAAAAAAAAAAATATATATAATATATATATATATATATATATATTATATATATATATATATATATATATATATATATATATATATATATATATATATATATATTGGGCCCATGGACACTTTTGCCGGGAAAATTTAACATACCAAAAATTTTGGAAATTTAACGGAAAGCCATTTTCCATCAGGATCGTTTTATGCTGCAAAACCACCGTGGTTTTGAGAAATGACGACTTTTGATGTAAGATGTAACCAACTTATGAATAGATTCTTAATTGAAAATACTTATTACTATATTTGTTCTAATTTATTTCCCGATTTTTCCCGATTTTTAGAAAACATTATTTTCGAGGCTACAAATATTTTTTAAAGTTTCTTAAGATATTCGTAATCAAGGATAATTTAAAGAAAGCTGACATTTTAAATCGACAACTTGATTTTGTGGTGCTACACCCTCCTAGGAGGAAAAAGCAGATAGAGATCTTTGTATGAAATTACTTCTTTCCTAAACTTAACCCATCGATTTTTCTTTTATATTTCTCAAAAATGGACTCGGAATCAGAGGCAAAACGTTGAAATTATAAAATTTTGAGTATTTAGATTCTGTGTAGCAATATCATTCAATTGGTTACTGTACAGATATATAAAACATTGTATTTTACATGAACATTTCAAAATGCTTGCAAGATTCATAAAAAATGATACTTTTACCACAGTCAATATTTTGGTCCGTAGAAAATTTGGAATACAGAATGATTCAGCAGCAGCAAATGCACTAGAGTCTCAGTTGACCACAGCAAGACTGTATTAACCCAACAAACAGTTGATCAGAAACATTCAAATTAAAAAAAACTACCTTTGTTTCCTGTCCAACTACAATCTGTGAAACCAATTGAAAGAGCTCATTCCTACGATAAAACAAGCCATTACTTGGAATTTATTTTAGATATCTAAAATATCTTTTTTCTAGACAGTGAAATTCCATGCAATTGCTTTTGAATCAACAAGCTATCTATAGGGTTTCACTAGTGTGTTTTTTTAGATTTTTCAATCTTTCACGGAAGATTCGTCTGATAGGGTGGTGAATACTGTTTCTTTGAAATGCCAGATACAAAGATTTGCACCTCGTTTCATGGGGTACGCTCAACAGGAGGCTCAGGAATTTCTCAGATATTTATTGGAAGGTCTTCATGAGGGTGTAAACAGAGTGACTGAAAAGCCCAATCTTGATATAAATTTATGAAAAATTGAGTGGCCATGAAAAAGCACAGGAATCTTGCTAGGGGCAACTCGAAAATTGTTGATAATTTTGTTAGCCAACTAAAATCATCTTTGAATTGTACTTCATGCATCTAATTGTTATGTCTCTTTCGACCCCTTCTGGGACCTTTCATTTCATATTCCACAGAATTGTGACCACAGTCTTTCACAATGTTTAGACTCGCTTACTAGGGAAGAAATTTTGGACGGCGAAGAGAAACCAACTTGTTCTAAATGTAAGAAAATGATAAAATGCATAAAGTCATTATCTATACATAAATTCCCCAAAATATTAGTAATTCATTTGAAAGATTTTCGCCGATAGGGAGATTCATGGAAAAACTAAATGCCACCATTGACTTTCCGCTCGAAGGTTTAGATATGAGTAATTATGCAGCAGATAACATAGCCCCATGTCATTACAACTTAGTTGCTGTGTTCAACCATACTGGAACAACCTATAGCTCACGGCTTACTGTAGGCACCCTTATGCAGGCACATGGTACAAGTACAATGACTCCAGAGTATCACCAAAATACCTTATAAGTGGAGAAGCATTCATCCTTTTATATGAGCAAGAGGGCACCCAATCACACTTTCCGTTGTTCATTCTAAACCATTTGTTCAATTATAAATGTACTATTTTTCATTTAATCAATATACAGGGTGTCCCTGGACTTCCTCTTTTCCTCTCGGGAATGTATAGATGGGGTCAAAATATCACCAGTACTTCATATAACTTTTGTAACCAAGTTACGGGCCCTCAAAGTTACAAAATGAAAAATGTTTTTCTTTGATAACTTTCAAAGTGAATATTCAAAATCATCTAACTTTTCGTGATTGACTAAACAAATTAATTCCTTGGATGAGCTTTCATGCAGGAGTCAGTTGTTTTGCTACAAAGTCAGGAACGGACTACCCCCGATGGTCCACACCCCAAAACATTGAAATGACTGGGATTTGTCAATATGTTTTAACAAAGCAAGGTTACCTGGACAATTTTCTGAATAAAAGTACTCGTGTGGAAAGTCGTTCGGAGCTACAATTCTTAATAAAAATGCAGTTTTACTCGACGACATCAAACCCGATCGTCCACCATTATTTGAAATGAAAAATGTTCACAGTAGAAATACTAATTCAACTAATTCAACAACATTTATAACAGGGATAATACAAAATATGCTAAAATAAAGTCGTAAACAAAAAGTACAGTACCTAGTTGAAAGTTTCATTCACAATGTAGATATTTTTTCAAATGAAATATTAAGTTATGTAGATTCGTGGTGTTTTTGAACTAACAAGCTACTCCACTATGAAATATCGAATTCAGTCCGTATTTTGTATGTACGCGTGGAATAAGCACGTTTTGTGTTGTGTTATCTGAATCTCATGAAACTCAACATTTGGATGTTGCAAATTCGTATTCACCGCTTAAATGTTGAGGAGTTTCACTGATAAGTATAATTTCATGGGAGAAAATCTTTAACTCGAAGATAAATTCAGCTGAAAAAGTCACATCGGAAGACATAACTAATAAAAAGCAAACGAATAAACTACAAAAACGGCTGCACATAAATAGGTGAAAAATATCCGGTGAATAAATTTATGTTCCATTTCTTCCACAGATGTTGACAAAAACACCTTGTAGAAAGAAATAAAATTAGTGTGGGTAAAAAATGACAACTGGAATGCGATTTTGTTTTGTTGAGTGGTGCGTTGTCATTGTATTGTCAATATTCTAATAGGACAGTTTGAAGTGTTTTGATATGGCCGAACAGTTTACATTCAACGAATATGCAGATATGAATGCATTGTATGGACGAGCATTTGGTAATGCTGCAGAAGCCCGTCGTCTGTATGCCGAGCATTTTCCCAATCGAACGTTACCGGCAAGAGAAACGTTCGAGCGTGTCGATCGCAGCTTGAGGGAGACAGGTATGTCTGATGGATAATTAATTGGAGCCTGTTGTTTTATTTCGATATTATTGTATGTTCAGTTTTGCCAAAACGAGGTGGTGAGGGCGCTCCTAGGGCTGTGCGTACCGTTGTATTGGAAGAAAATATTTTGGAAGCTGTCGCTGACGATCCTTCAATGAGCATCAGAAACCTATCAGAACAGTTCCATACATCCAAGTCCACTATTCATAGAATAATTAGGGAACAACTGCTCCACCCATATCACATCCAGAAGGTACATGCCATGACACCTGAAGATTTTCCAGCACGACTGGAATATGCCAATTGGTTCCTGGATAAGCAAAGAGAGGATATGACTTTTATTACTCGAGTTTTATTCACTGATGAAGCAGGTTTCAGTAGATATGGAGTAATCAATTCTCATAATCTCCACATATGGGCCGAAGAAAATCCCCATGGGACATTGCAAACCAAACACCAATGGAAATTCAACGTGAATGTTTGGGCTGGTATCATAGGAAACCATCTTATAGGACCATTCGTTCTACATGACCGATTGAATGGAGAACGTTATTTGGAGTTCATTCAGAACGATTTGAATGGACTTTTGGAACATGTTCCATTGCAAACCCGAAGAGATATGTGGTTTATGCATGATGGCGCTCCTCCTCATTTTAGTTTGATTGTGTGTGAACCAGATTTTTCCCAATAGATGAATTGGTAGAGGTGGGCCATATTCATTGCCACCGCGGTCTCCGGATTCAAATCCATTGGATTTCTTTCTGTGGGGGCATATAAAAAGCATCGTTTACGCTACACCTATTCACACCAGAGATGCCTTGTTGAATAGAATTACATTACATTGTGAAGCCATACGAAACGACCCTGGCATGCTATTTCAAGTGCAGAGAGGGTGTTTGCGCCGACTATGAAAATGTATTGGGAGAGACGGGGGTCATATCGAGCAGTTTTTATAGCGGATTTTGCATTTCTGTTTGCTCTCAAGGCTTGCGATTGATTATTCACACCATGAGTTTTGTAAGGTAAACGTGTTTGCATGATAAAAATTCGTTATGAACATTGTATCTATCATTTCTATTTTCATTACAAATTAATCTTTTCGAATAATGGTAGACAGGTTGGATATCGTCGAACAAAAATGCATTTTTATCAAAAATCGTTGCTCCGATCGATTTTCCACAAGAGTACTTTTATTCAGGAAATTGTCCAGGTAACCTTGTTTTGTTAAAACATATTGACAAATCCCAGTCATTTCAATGTTTTGGGGTGTGGACCATCGGGGGTAGTCCGTTCCTGACTTTGTAGCAAAACAACTGACTCCTGCATGAAAGCTCATCCAAGGAATTAATTTGTTTAGTCAATCACCAAAAGTTAGATGATTTTGAATATTCACTTTGAAAGTTATCAAAGAAAAACATTTTTCATTTTGTAACTTTGAGGGCCTGTAACTTGGTAACGAAGGCTTTTAGGAACAAAAGTTATATGAAGTACTGGTGATATTTTGACCCCATCTATACATTCCCGAGAGGAAACGAGGAAGTCCAGGGACACCCTGTATAGTTGTTTATTCCCCTGGTTATACCAACAATTTCAATTCCTAAAATATATTTATTTTTTTCCGTATATTTATCAATTTTATCAATCTGGTCATATATACAGTGTCCGTCATAAGTTGGCTACATATGGGAAAAAAATTGTTATTAATATTTCTGAAGAACTCTAATGGCCGTTCGTTTCTGCATGTCTGACAACTAAAAAATCCGTTGCGACTTATATCACGTGACCCCAGATTTGGCGGGAATTAAAAAAAAAGTTGTCTGTAGTGCCGAAAAATGGGTCAAATTGACAAGATATCGAAATATTTTATTGAGAAAATGTGTTAGGAATCCAACGAGGATCCCATGTACCAATTTTGAAACAGATTAAAAAAAACAAAAATAGCACTTTATTCCCCTACCCTTACTAACCAACATTATACATTCTTGTTTTATCTGGAAACAGTTTTAATAACCTAAATCACATAAGTTTTGGTCAAAACTAATCAAATATTTGTGGAAAAGACATTTTGCAGGAGATTAATTATGAAAACACGATTTAGTCTTGTCACTAGGTGTAGTCATGCCCTGTATATTGATGCACATGAGCTTATTCAATATTCTCAACCCGTAAATAAAATGTTAACCAACTAATATTTGTAATTAAAACTTGATAATACATTATTTATCTTTGCTAAATTTAATATTGGTTAATAAATTTGAACTTCAATGACTTAGCTATATTTTTGAATTTTATAAGGCGACTTTGAAAAAGATTTACTTTTGTTGTAACAATAACAAATGTGATTACTTCGTTTGACGTCCATCGTCTTAATGTATTTAAAAGGTTTTCACGACGTTTCGAATGCTTGTATCTGCAATCGTCTTCAGGTGAATGCAGTATTCACCTGAAGACGATTGCAGATACAAGCATTCGAAACGTCGTGAAAGCCTTTTAAATACATTAAGACGATGGACGTCCGAAACGATAGTAATCAAGTTACCACATCGTCTACAACCTTCAAACAATAACAAATGTTGATAATTTTGTTGGAGTTGTCGTTCTTTATCAGTTTTTGTGTTTTTCAATATATCAATAGAAATGGCTCCAAAACTGAGTATACAAGAAAAAATAGAAATAGTATTACTATATGGCGAAAATTATCATAGCACAAGAGAAGTAGATGAAATTTTCAATGAAAGGCATCTAGACCAAAATTTGCATTTTACTACGGTGGCAAAGATATTGCACAAATTTAAGGAAACTGGTTCGGTTGAAAACAAATATAAAATTGTTCACTTCAAGCCTGCTGTAAATAATGAAAATAATGTAAACAATGTTTTATTGACAGTCACTGAGACACCAAGAGTTTCGACGGAAAAGACAGAAATATCTCATACCTCTGTTAGACGAATTTTAAAGCAAACTCACTTTCACCCAAACAAACCAAAATTTGTGCAAGTACTGCGAGACAGGGATTATGACGCTCGATTTTATTATGACGCTCGATTTTATTTTTGTGCATGGTTACAGGGAATGTTAGAAGACAATCGTGATTTCTCAAATGGTGTCATCAGTTCTCAAAATTGTAGATAGCGGGCAGATCATAATCCTAATTTTATTATTGAAGCCAAGGACCAATATAGTTCCAAAGTGAATGTATGGTGTGGAATTTTAAATGAGCGAATTGTAGGTCCCTTCTTTTTCAGACAAAGTTTAAATGGCGAACGGATTCGTTTATTCTTTCAACAAGATGGGGCTTCCATTCATTCGTTCTACAAATGAAATGCGGGAGTGGTTGAACAATGAGTTTGGTGAGCAGTGGATAGGTCGATATTCAGGTAATCCTTGGCCTGCTAGGTCCACAGGCCTAACGCCATGTGATTTTTTTTATAGGGTTACCGGAAAAGCAATGTTCATAAACAACGCCAATTTTGAAATGTAGAACATTTAAAAATTTGTATAAGGAATTGTGCAGCACTGATCAACAGAACAATTCTATGTATGGAGTGCAAAGGTGGTCTAGAATATTGAAAATTTGTACATTGTTTGTTTATTGAGTTTTTTTTTATTTTTCCACATCCACCTAAACAATACTAAATTCAATTAGGATAAATAATATATTATTAAGTTTTAATTACAAATATTAATTGGTTTAAATTTCATTTACGGGTTGAGAATATTGAATAAGCTCATGTGCATCAATATACAGGGCATGACTACACCTAGTGACAAGGTTATTATTAGGTTATTAAAACTGTTTCCAGATAAAACAAGAATGTATAATGTTTCTTAGTAAGGGTAGAGGAATAAAATGGTATTTTTGTTTTTTTTCAATCTTGTTCAAAATTAGTCCTCGTTGGATTCCAAACACATTTTCTCGATAAAATATTTCGATATCTTGTCAATTTGACCCATTTTTCGGCACCACAGACAACTTTTTTTTTAATTCTGAGGTCACGTGATATAAGTCGCAACGGATTTTTTAGTTGTCAGACATTCAGAAACGAACGCCCATTAGAGTTTTTCAGAAATATCAATAAAAAAAATTTCTCCCATATGTAGCCAACTTATGACGGACACTGTATATATGACCAGATTAATAAAATTGATAAATGTACGGAAAAAAGAAATATATTTCAGGAATTGAAATTGTTGGTATAACCAGGGGAATAAACAACTATATATTGATTAAATAAAAAATTGTACATTTATAATTAAACAAATGGTTTAGAATGAACAACGGAAGGTGTGATTTGGTGCCCTCTTGCTCATAGAAGAGGATGAATGCTTCTCCACTTATAAGGTATTTTGGGAATATCGGTGATACTCTGGAGTCATTGTACTCGTACCATGTGCCTGCATAAGGGTGCCTACAGTAAGCCGTGTGCTGTAGGTTGTTCCACTATGGTTGAACACAGCATATAAAATGTATCGACAGGGGGCTACGTTATCTGATGCATAATAACTCATATCTAAACCCTCTAGAAGAAAGTCAATGGTGACATTTAGTTTTCCCATGAATCTCCCCAATTGCGAAAATCTTTTCAAGTGAATCACTAATATTTTGGCGACTTTATGTATAGATAATGACTTTATGCATTTGATAATTTCTTTACATTTAGAACAAGTTGGTTTCTCTTCGCCGAGCGAAATTTCTTCCCTAGTAAGCGATTCTAAAACATTGTGACTGAGGTGGCCACTATTCTGTGGAATATGAAGTGAAAGGTCCCAGAAGGGGTCAAAAGAGACAGAACAATAGCCGCATGAAGTAAAATTCAGCGATGATTTTAGTTGACTAACAAAATTATCAATCAATTTTCCATTAATTTCTATCAGGAACACTCTGTTTACATCATCATGAAGACCTTCCAATAAATATCTGAGAAATTCCTGAGCCTCCTGTTGAGTGTACCCCATGAAACGAGGTGCACATTTTGTATCTGGCATTTCAAAGAAACAGTATTCACCACCCTATCAGACGAATCTTCCGTGAAAGATTGATAAATCTAAAAAACACACTAGTGAAACCCTATAGATAGCTTGTTGATTCGAAAGCAATGGCATGGAATTTCACTGTCTAGAAAAAAGACATTTTAGATAAATTACAAGTTATGGCTTGTTTTATCGTAGGAATGAGCTCTTTCGATTGGTTTCACAGATTGTAGTTGGACAGGAAACAAAGGCAGTTTTCTTTTAATTCGAATGCTTCTGATCAACTGTTTGTTGGGTTAATACAGTCTTGCTGTGGTCAACTGATACTCTAGTGCATTTGCTGCTGCTGTATTCCAAATTTTCTACGGACCAAAATTTTCTACGGACCAAAATATTGACTGTGGTAAAAGTATCATTTTTTATGAAGTTAGCGAATCTTGCATGCATTTTGAAATGTTTATGTAAAATACAATTTTTTATATATCTGTACAGTAACCAATAGAATGATATTGCTACACAGAATCTAAATACTCAAAATTTTATAATTTCAACGTTTTTCCTCTGATTTCGAGTCTATTTTCAAGAAATATAAAAGAAAAATCAATGGGTTATGTTTAGGAAAGAAGTAATTTCATACCGAGATCTCTATCTGCTTTCTGTAGCACCACAAAATTAAGTTGTTGATTAAAAATGTCAGCTTTCTTTTTATTATCCTTGATTACAAATATCTTAAAAAACTTTTAAAAAAAGTTGTAGCCTCGAAAATAATGTTCTTTAAAAATCTGGAAATTTTAATAAATTAGAAAAAATATAGTAATACGTATTTTCAATTAAGAATCTATTCATAAGGAGTTAGTTACATCTTACATCAAAAGTCGTCATTTCTCAAAACCGCGGTGGTTTTGCAGCATAAAACGATCCCGCACCATCCTTATGGAAAATGGCTTTCCGTTAAATTTCCTGAATTTTTGGCACAAAAAAATTCGTCCGACTGGTTTTTGAACTGTGATTTTACTAAACATTCAGTCGGTGAGAAACAAGGTAGATGAATTGAATTTACTATTAGATAACTATAAATATCCGGATTTAATACTTCTCACTGAACATTGGTCGAAACCGGAAGAACCTCTATATGTGCCTCATTATAAGTTAATTTCAAAGTATAGTCGCATAAGATCTACTCATGGAGGAACTTTAGCCTTAGTGAACGAAGAACTAGTATGTAGTTTCATCAATGTTGATAGATTTAATCACTTACTAGTGGAGAGAGAGTTTAAATTTTCTATAATTCTACAGGCCTCCCTGTGACATTAGTATCTTTTTAGAGAGGATGGAAGTTCTTTTACACCTAATACCCATTAATGCTAATATAATTCTAGCAGGGGATTTAAATATCAACTATCTAGAAAAAACATCCTCAAATACAGAACTATTATCAACCCTGCTAGACTCCTTCAACTTATGCATGCATGTAGATTCACCAACAAGAATCTCAAACTCCTCCGCCACAATCATTGATTATATTTGTACAAATGTAAATAGTACTAGTTGTTCTGTTGTAAATTCTGGTCTATCTGACCATGAGGCCATTTTTTGTAAGATACCATTAAAAAAAAAACTCAAAAATCCTCCACGTAAAGGTAAAATCCTCAGTAAAAGTAATTTTAATAGGTTCTCACAACTCTGTGCAGATGCAGATTGGTGTAGCTATTTGTTAAGTGACGATCCCTTGGACGAATTTCATAAAGTAGTAAAGACAATCTTCAACAGGACATTCCCCATTCGAATTTTGAAAGAGAAACAAAATAAACCGTGGATAACCAAAGGACTTAGAACCTCAGCCAAAAACATGCGTGCGCTTCATCAAATTAGAAAACATGTCACCAATGACAACGTATATTTCACTAATTACTTTAACAGATACAGAAACATTTACAGGACAGTTATTAAAAAAGCAAAAAACACATACTATTCAAGCAGAATAGCTCAATCTGCAGATAATCAAAGGGAAACATGGGCCATTATCAATGAACTAAGAGGAAAACCTAAAGCAAACCCACCGAAAACAAACTTGAGCTCTGACGAACTGAACTCCTTCTATTGTTCAGTGGCAGCAAAACTATCTGAGAATATTACTGTGAAAATTGATCCAACGATATACTTAAAAAAAATATCTGTTCAAGATTCTTTCTTTTTTGAACCCACAGACATTTAGGAAATAAAATTAATTTTCAGAGAAATAAAAAACAAAGTTTCTTCTGGGTGGGATGATCTTTCTCTCAGAATAATTGATAAATTGCCGGATGGTGCAATACAAATTTTGGCAGAGGCAATTAATATTTCATTCTCCCAAAGATCATTTTCTGCCTGTTTAAAAATTGCCACAGTAATTCCACTATATAAAGGCGGAGATCATGATGTCCCTGCCAATTTTAGACCGATATCCCTGTTACCAATCCTATCAAAAATAATAGAAAAACTGGTAAAAATAAGGGTATCATCCTTCC
Source organism: Gonioctena quinquepunctata (assembly GCA_018342105.1). Classification (NCBI taxonomy): domain Eukaryota; kingdom Metazoa; phylum Arthropoda; class Insecta; order Coleoptera; family Chrysomelidae; genus Gonioctena; species Gonioctena quinquepunctata. The sequence goes on along the minus strand of JAFIRS010002307.1, from coordinate 109,289 downwards.
TGATCAAGTTTAACATACTAAGTTCCAATCAGTTTGGCTTCCAAGCCTCAAAAAGCACAAATGATGCAATTTTTTCCTTTCTAGAAAATCTTTACCTCAATCTGAATGATAGAGAGGCAGCTGCGGCAGTTTTTTGTGACTTATCTAAGACGTTTGACTGAGTAAATCACAGAATACTGCTTAAAAAACTTGAAATATATGGATTCAGAGGCAATACGTTGTCTTGGTTTAGATCTTACTTAACTGAACGTCGCCAAAATGTCTCACTTGATGGAATTGAATCCAATGAATGTGCTGTCAACTCTGGTGTCCCACAGGGCTCGGTTCTGGGATGTTTAAATTTCCTCTGAGTGTTGTAGATCTTCCTTTCTATAGTGGGTGTCGAATCCTTCTTCAAGAGTTTATAGTTCCCTCTGTGGAGTAACGACTCTATCTTGTCATCATATGTTGTGGTGTCCATGATAACCGTGGCGTTTCCTTTATCGGCTGGAAGAATCGTTATGGATCAATCCTTTTGTAGGATTTTTAGGGCCCTCTGTTCCCCTGCAGTAATGTTACTCCGGGGATCTCTCTCCTTCTCGAGTGTCTCTCTCACTTTCCATGTAAACTCTTCGGCCTGGATGGGATTCATTCTGCTGCTGGTTAACTCTACAGAGCTTACAATGTCCAGGATAGGTATCGTTTTAGGTGCAACTGCAAAGTTCAATCCCTTTTCGAGCAGGGACTCCTCTAAGGCCCGGTTGTTCAATCGAGGATGACCAAGTGATTTGGCTTAAACCAGGATTACCAATTTTCAGTTTCAGTTGTTCAATACGGGTTTATGAGATAAACCTAGTTTAACCATGGTTTAAGTTAATCTCATGAATTCGGGGGTTTAAGGAGATAATTTGCCGATTCTAACCTAGTTGATTGTTTGACATTGACTATTCTGGAAATTATTATTGTGTTGAATATTTTTGTTTCATACCCGACTGCAAAGATGTTCGTAGATATAACAGACGATTTTTTGAAATTTTTTATTTTATTGCCCCAAGAAGAAAGATACCCGTATTTAGACAATGTACCGTAATTTCGGGCGACTTTAACCCAGCTGGGTGACTTGGCTCATTTTCAGAAATATACATTATTAACTATAAAAAATGGAAGTCTGTTTTTTTTATCGGATTGATTTTCCGTTTCTATTGTATATATATACCTGCAACACTGTATTCGATTTAAGAGTCATTTGCAACCCAATTCAACTTTCATAAAATTTGTCTGCAACTAGCAATGTTTTTTTACTCATTTATGATGATTAAAAATGAAATAACGTTTTTATGGGCAAATTTATTTTGCTTATTTTATCCGTCGGATTACTTTTAAATCACCCAAAATTTAAGCCATGGGTCAAAGCCAGCCCTCAATATGCGGGTGACTTTGCACACCATGTTTTTCTTTTAAATCACCCAAAATTTAAGCCATGGGTCAAAGCCAGCCCTCAATATGCGGGTGACTTTGTACACCATGTTTTTTTATATATCCACATACAAAGTCTTAATCACATTAATAGCTAAAAAGGGAAACATTCTCAATTAAATATTGAATAGAAAGATTTTTCTGTGAATTGAAAAATTCACGATAAAAATTAAGTTATTTTTTGTGAATGTCTAACAGAAAACAACTACTTCCCCGGCTAAAGCCACGCTGGACATTGACTACATCTGATAGATATTCTGAAAGGACCCTAACTTAAAAGAAAAAATCTGAAATTGAAAATTTGCATTTTCATTCAGATAGTTATTATTTTTATTGATTTTCTATTCCAGTCTCAATTTGAAAGAGTGGTCAAAGATCAATATTTTGGTATATAATACCAATTTATTTTTACAAATTAATCATAGACATTCTTTGAATTCAAGTAAGCCAAAGTCACCTGAAATTACGGTACCTAGAAACCATTTGGAAGAATGGTCAGAAGAATAATTTTTGAATAGATTTCGCTTGTCTAAAGAAATTGTCCGCATCTAACAGAAATACAAAAAATCACCCCTCACTACAAAGGCAAAATCGTAACAAAAAATAAACTACCAAATAAAAATCAAATCTTGATTTTTCATACCAAAAACATTTGACATAAAAACCTAAAATTAAATCATCACAAATGCAAAATGGAAAACTACATGATCTGTTCTCAGGAATCTCAAGCAAATGTTGATTTATTGTTGGTCGATGAGTTATGTTTCAAAGATAATGTTTGTTTATATATCTCAATCATATGGGTTTTCTCTAGATTCTACTCCTCCCTTTGTAGTTCCAAGGAAAGTTGGTGTTTTTCTTTCATGTGTATTAATTTCAACTTGTGTTCTTCGTCTTTGGACAGAGCCCAAGTAGAAATTTTGTCCTTTATTGTTAAGATGCTATTCCTTTTTTTTGGGACCTCCGCAGATGGTATTGTATTCATTACTTATTATAGCCCAAACTTCAATTTTTGCGAATTAGTAACTGCGTCCGTTTTTTACATTCTACAATATCTTGGAATTTTTTTACGAGTGAAATTAAGAGTAATTTTTTTCTTAAGAGACGTCTAACAATTTATATAATACACTTGGCTGTTCTCGATCAATTTTTCTGTATACTTTTGACAAAACTACGAATTCTTAGGTTAAGTTTGATTCAATGTTGATGTTTCTGAACGGTCCGAATGAAGGTACAAGCAGAAAAATGTGTTGCCAACATATGAAAACAATGAGTTAAGGAATCCAGGATTAGTTTTTCATTGAAAAATGCATAACGTTCTAATCCATAGTTAATTAAGAATCCGAGTTTAGATAATCAACGGTTTAAACTCGCATTGAACAACCGGGCCTAAGTGGTTTAGTTAAGATATTAATAATGGTTTTCTTACCTTCGCGGCTGGTTTGTGGAGACCGTGTTCTCCCTGCTATTCAATTCCATTTCTTCTGATGCCTCCTCTCTTGTTCTTGATTGTCCTCTAAGGTGTACTCTCTGATTTCTTGGAATCTGGCCGTGGCATCCTGTAGCAGCATCTCTTTCTTCCAACGGTGGTAGTTGATATGCGACATGATTAGTGCGTGAAGACGATTGCAGATACAAGCATTCGAAAAGTCTTGAAAACCTTTTAAATCCATTAAGACGATGGACGTCCTAAACGAGAGTAATCAACTTTGTATATATTATGTAAGGTATAGAAATGTAAATTGTATATAAAATCTATAGCATAGTTCAGAATAAGGAAAAGTGTCATAGAAAGTCATAGAAAGAAAACCTAAAATTTGTGAGAAAAAACAAAAAAGTTAAGGTTGCCAGGAAGAAAAATAACGAGGATTTTGGAGAGATAGAAAATTATTATTGGAAGAACACAGTAACAAAATTTTGCTAATCAATAAATACGAAAATACACCAAGAACGGAAGCAAATCAGCCATTTGACAATCTAAGACATGTCCAGAGACCAATAGGCGTTGAAACTGCCAAAAAACCACTTACCTCCAGAACACAGGCAAATTCCTATCCGAGACGCGGCCGACAACAAGGGGGCCACAGTGAAGCTGCATACTCAAATAGCCAAAGAACACTTCCAGGATTCGAGAGAAGTCAAGCTAAACGAATCACAGGTACTTTTTAACCGACGAAACCAAAAAGAAGGAGGTTCTCTATTCGACGCGTATATTTAATTTTTTTAAAAAGAATCTAAACAAAGTGAACGTGTTCGTGTCAGACACTTATTTTGAGTTCATTTTATGACATTTTTTCACTGTTTTTTTCAAACTGTATTTCTTGTTTGCTTTCAAAATTTAATATAACCTACAATTATTATATTTGAAAGTCACTTGATTGCACATGAGCAAGGTATTTCACTTTTCGCATTTCACTGTTTGATCAGTATTACAGATAAAATAGATTCCGCAGGGTAGGTATATTTAAGCATTCGATTCAATAAAAGAATAACTATTTGACTATTTTCTGGATTCATTAGTTATCTGTTGATCCCGTTACAACCAATATTTCCATAAAACAGTACATTGAACATTGATTTCAAGCAGAGCAACTAGATGGCACCACAGAAACCTGCTTTGAGAGGGAGTAATAACATGTTTCCATAGGCGTACCGACTGAGCAGGGATAAGGTTGAAGAATACAGATAAAAGAGTATTTGAAAAGGAGTAAGCAACATAGCCGGATATTCTACTGTTATGATAGGTATTTCTTTTCAAAATTTTCAAATAAAAATAAATCAATTAATCAAACTTATCATGTGAAATGGCAAATATTTTACCATGACCAGTTATAAAAAAAAATTACAATTAAAAATCAAAATACGTTTTTTTAATGATTACGTATTTCGAGAAAAAATCGATTAATTTTAATGAATTTTTGATATACTGTTCGGTTTGAGGAGTCCCAAGATATTGTCATCAATATCAGTATAGGTCTCCGAACTCGTTTGTCTGCTGCATACTTTTGAATGTTCGGATTTTATTGATACCCATATACTCCATCGGACACAGAAATAAGCAATTTTCGAACAACTCTCCGTACTAAAAAATGCAATATAAGGGGGTGGTTTGAACTAATTGGAAATCAATGAATCTTGTACAATTTTTTTGTTTTTCGTATACATTATGAATTAACTCGTTTTCGCACCAACCCAGAGGTAGAGTTGTCGGTGCGTTTTTTTAGTGGTATCCCCTGTAGGCCTATTCCACTATGTATAGAATATTCCAAAGAAACATACTTTTTTTTTTCTACAGCCTATTTTCTTGGTATTATGATAAAAAAGTCGAGTTTCGGAAGTGTGCCTCCAATTTGGTCGCATTTCATGAAGAAAATATCAGTATCATTCCCGTAAAATTCGCAGAAACGGATTATCGGAGTGTCTTATCGTTTTCAGATGAAACTAATCCAAAAAGGCAGGTCGAAGGAAAATGAACGTCACGATGGTATCTTGCATATCCCAAGAACTACAAAACACTTGCAACATGTGCACAAGTTCCTAATGTTCTTGAACCACATTTGCAGGTACAGTAACCCATAATGGGAGGATCGTCGTCATTTAGTCCTTTGTTGTAGGCAATCCGTAACATATATTTTGTTAAAGACTGGCTAGACGCTGTGGTGTCACACAATCAAAAAATTGCACCAGTAACCCCTTTACTACACTTATTCACTTTACACTTATATGCGCATTTCGATAAGTAAGTTATCATCATCAGTAGTTTAACTACACTAAATACATTGTAACATTTTCTTACAATTTATACCTGGGGTTTCTAATTGGGATATTTTATACTAATTACTGTTCCTCAAGTCGCTAATGGGATCTTGATGGTTCTATGGGGATCAAAGAAAACAATGGGTCTATAGGAATTGGCATAATGAAAAAATGAAGAACTGATAGCCCAACTAGAAAATGACTATAAAGAATGAAATAAATAGAAAAACTTTTTAAAGACAAGATTTTATTAAATTGCACTAAAAAGGAAATACATTTTTTTTTCAGAGGTATCACGCTATTCTGAGAGTAACAGATTCAAAAGCTTGCCGCGCAATGTTTTCAGTTTGAATACAAATATGAATTCTTGAGCGACAAGTTTTTGAATATGTTACTCACAGAATAACATGACACCCCTAAATAAATTATTTTTTCCTTTTTAGTGCAATTCAATAAAAGCTTGTCTTTAAAAAGTTTTTTATACATATTTTTTGTGTGAAATATATTGAAATACATTTCAAAATTAGTTCATTGAATAGATATCCACAAAACGTAGATATTTACTATCTCCGACTTTCTTCTAGAATTTTGGGAAGTATAATACCCCCACCATTCATTTGTTGATTGAATACCAAATATCCCTTTCCTAGGTTTTCGTCGGCTTGATTGGAAAATATCCCCTATTTTGTAGAAACCCCACATTTCACAGAAATCATGTAAAATCTTTCTCTAGTTTCTTTGGAAACAGGGCTTTCAAATGAAAGACATTTCATCCACCATGTATATAAAGTATTGCATTTTTGGAATAGGTACCGCACTAATCTACTCATATTTTTCAACAAGAAGAATTGTCTGTCTCCGATGGAGTATATGGGTATCAATAAAATCCGAACATCCAAAAGTATGTAGCCGACAAACGAGTCCGGAGACCTATGCTGATATTGATGACAATATATCGGACTCCTCAAACCGTACATTATATCAAAAATTAATGAAAATGAACCGATTTTTTCTCGAAATACAGGGTATTCATTGAAAAAAAACCGCATTGAAAAAAAACCGCATTTTTCGAACCTGTATATTAAAAAATAATGTCAATTAACTTCGATCGAGATTGAGGGAGTTCATCCAGGCTAAATTAAATCTTCAATTATCATCAGAGAACGCACACTGGTTGGTTTAAAATTAATCGAATTGGATTTTTCTTTGTCCACCCTGATGTAGAGCACAAAACGAAAGTATAATGGATACGAGATCAACGTGACATTGTACCATCATTGAGGCATGGTATTCCCAGAATGAATAGGCGTTTTGTCAATTCTCGGAATTCTTAAACATTCTAAGCTGTATCTCGAAAACTAGTCGGTCGATTTTTTTGTGCCCATGGACACTTTTGCCGAAGAACTCAAAATCTACAACATACCAAAAATTCAGGAAATTTAACCAAAAGCCATTTTTCATAAGGATGGTGCGGGGTCGTTTCTTTTTAGAATTAAATGTATCTGGTTGGAGAGTGGCTGTAGAACTTACTTTTCAGCCATTAAATGCTGGGAACAAAGGTACCTATATAAAAAAATAAAAATTGTGGATTAACTAACAGTGATGTTGAAGTAATTGTTCTTGATATCACTTTTTCATATATTTATTATATTTTGTAACAATTATCAATACCATTTTTTTTACAGTGAATGATCTGGAGGAAGTATTTGACTCACGTAATATTGAACACATATCAAATAAAATATTTGGTATGCAGAATTCTCTGAAATTGCTTGTGAACGTGTCAGACTATGATGACAGAAAACTTCAACTAGAAGGTTTGAAAAATAGGTTGGAAGCTATTGCCAGTCCTGCAATAGTGAAAGCACTCAATTCATATAATACAGGTAATATAATTATTTTCAATGCGATTAAATAACTATTCCAATTTCAGGGGAACTATGAGGTATTTAATTTGATTCATTTAAATTTATGATATTTATTGTGAGCATCTCTGAATTAATGTGATATTCTACAATTCTACTAAATAGAAAATGTATATAAAGATTTGTTGACATGTTTCATGGCGCATAGTTTAACCTTTTCATATTAAGTACGGTATATTTCAATAGTGCCAGGCTTCTTTAATTCTCATATTATACAACTTAGCTATTTCGGTGTCCAGTTAACTATTGGCATTGCTGAAAAAAAGTATTTGAAAACATAGAGACTTTTTCTAAACAATGACAACTTGAACTCTTTTCTGTCAAATTGAAAATCCTGTATATTTAAAATTATTTAGAAACTCTCTTGGAACCCCATTCATGTGTTGATCAGTTGGAATGTAATGATCATTTTAACAAATAATATTAATATTTAAACCACTATATTGAACAACTCATAATTTTTGCGGGTATAACTTTCAATCCAAAATTGGATCATAACAAGATCCTATTTTTTGAGATTTCCCTCACACAGAGACTCTGTTTCATTTTAAATCAAACTCAATTTTATTATGACTCAGAGGAAGTGCCCACGTCTTAGCTATACCTATTACATTGGACGTGCTAGAGCTCTGATGTAGCAGGTGTCCTGTACTAGTTGGAGTTACTGGAGCATGTACCTAGGAAATCCTTGGAAAACATCATCGAAGCATAACAGCAAAATATCCCAGAATCAAAAGGACTCGAGTTTGGAAACAATTTTATTGAAAACTATCATCAAGATATTGAAATATGCTGCAAGCAGAACTCAAAATTGCAGAAAGATAAGATTTGAACTAATCAGAGGAAAAGAAGGATGGTCGACCACTGGTATTGTTCTGAGAAGGAGAATTGGTTTAACATCTACGAACCCCAAAATAGGTGTGAATGTGAGCAAGCCATTCCAACATAAGGACCATGATCCCTCCAAATGATCAGACTAAAAAATATGGATGGAAGTTGACCAGGACAGATAAACTTATAGTAGGGGTCAATATTATGGATCAATCTGGTTTCCGAAAGTTCCTAGAAAAAGATCTGACAGAAGTTGCAAGATATTGGTCATCAGGCAGATAGTATTTGAAAAATTATCATCATGTACATTTATATATATATATATATATATATATATTCTTCTGTAGTATTTCTTGGGTTTCTGGTTTAGATAAAAAAAATTCAGTGATTCATAATGGAATTTTTAATACGTTTTGTTTTGGGGCTCCAAAACTTCTTCAGTTATACATTTGTTTTTTCTGAAAAGGGGGAGTTATTGTTATGGCATGGCAAAAATTATATTTTTTTGTTTCCTCTTTCTTACCTTAAACACTATTCATGAAGGTCCACATGATGATATGTGATTGCTCCTTTTTTGTGGTATTTCCTTATTTTTTTTTGTGGTTTTTTAGGTTGTTTGTTTTAAAATCTGTGGCCAATTGGGCGGTTATGGTTGATTGAGAAATCATTGTTTCCTTTTCATTTTGACATTATTGGGTCTAGTTTCAAACATGTTGAATTACCTTATTTTCAACTTAATACAAATAATGTGGTGCTTATTGTTCTGAAAGCAAGTAACAGTGGGTTTATACAGCGAATAAGATAAGATAAGGAATATCATAAGGAATAAGACAAAAATAGACCTGTTTATACAGAATGATTAAATTAAATGAGTATTAAGAATCAACCAATGAAATCACGGCTTTTTTGACAATGATATTAATGTCTTCTGTCAATTCAATTTGTTTTCTGGGCTCCCAAAACAAATTATAATCATTTTAAAATTTTACCCTTTTTTATTACCAGCCATTTCAAATTGCAAGTTTTTTGTTGTTATTTATTTTTTGTTGTGTTGAATAGATAATGGATGACGGTAAACAAACTGTGAAGACTGTCAGAAAATGATAACGGTTAGGAATGTTAGCATAAAACAATTTTGTCTGCACATGCGCACTTCCATTTTCAAACTAAAATAAGATAAGAGTGAAAAATAAGTCCACTCTTATTTTATTCCGTATTTTATTCAAATACTTGTATAAACGTTCCCATTGAATTACGTATGTTCAACTTTCTTATCTTATTCCTTATGTTATCTTATTCGCTGTATAAACCCACTGTAACTGGGCAGAACGCAGTCCAAAACTAATATTCAATGACAGCTAGATGTCTTCAAAAAGTTTATGACAGTTGTCACCCTTGGATTTAGTGTTTGTGTTGCCCTCTATGTTTGTTATTTGAACTTTGAAAAAGGGGTGGTTGTCATTTAGGATTTTTTTAACGTATAACAAAGTTGTTTTGGGTTATCATGTGGAAAAAGACAACACGAAGAGAGGGTTCTGGTATTTAATAGGCTGGTATATTGTAATTGTGTGTTTTTTTTGTGCTGCCATCTGTTGTTGTTTTTTTGTGGTTTTGTTTATGAATTATGAATCACTGAATTTTTCTTATCTAACGAACCAGAAACCCAAGAAAATCCACAAATAAGCTTAATGATTCAAGAACCTACACAATCCAAATATATATATATATATATATATATATATATATATAAAAAACGGGATAACAGGAAAACTGGATATATATATATATATATATATATATATATATATATATATAAAATTCAAAAATTTTACAAAAATAAAAAATTTGGAAAACAATCAACTCAAAACCAAATTGAAAACCAAACCAAATTGTACTCAGTATGAATTCATTAATAAAATAAATCTAATGAAGATTTCAACTTCTTTTTGGACTTTAAACTCAAAATGGTATGATTCATAGATGGGTTTAATATCAATATTTTTGAGTAACTCAATTTTTCAATAAAGTAATTTTATTATACATACCGTGTGTAACAGGATCATGGTACACCCCCCGTATCTCCTTTAGTTTAGAAGCTAATTGATTGAATTGATATCCTATATACATAATAAGCGGCACTTCTTGACCTACAAATGATTTTTTTTTCACTTCCGGTTTCGCCGGAAGTGATACCTACTTTCGATTTTTAAATAGAACACCCTATATATTATTACATTTCTGAAATCTGCATGATTTTCTGAATCCAATGATACCACAAAAGTGACATTTCAAACGTCAATATTTTTGATAATTCAATTTTTAGTTTTCCATTCAAGTGTGCCATGATGGTTCCAATTTATTCCAATTCACCCATCTAATGCTAGAAAAATCGAAATCCCGTCAAAAATACTAAATTGCGTTTTTTATGAGCAAATAAAGTTCATCGTAATCGATTTTGGGGTAAAACTCAATATTTTCAAATGGAACCATATTGGTACCATTTATTAGTACTATTAATAAGGAATTTATTCATACCTGCTAATAAAATGTGCGATAAATACAATCAAAATTACAGCTAAAAGAAAATAAGATGATACTTTGTTCTAATTTAATGCTAAGAAGTTACTGAGGTGGCTTTGAAATATAAAAAATGAACACAAAACATTACAGCAATTGATCGAAATGCTGTCCATTAACGTCAATGCACTTCTGAACTCGCATAGCTTCGAATGCCTGTTGAAAACAATGAAATTATTCATTCAGATTGTCAAATAAATAGGTATTGGTTTATCGGTATTTTTAATGTGTATTGGAAAAGTCTTCACATTTGTTGTTATTTTTATTCAAAATGCCCCACATTTATACAAGGGATGAAAAAGTGGAAATGTTAATCATTTATGGGGAATGTAGAAAAAATGCCGTTGCGGCTAGAAACCTTTATGCCAACCCATATCCTGATAGACAATGTCCAGCGAGAAATTATTTTAATAGTCTTGAAAATCATTTCCGAAGAGAGCCTAACCATGATCCCGAAGAAAACGTTATCATTGCCGAAGGAACGGAAATTGATGTTTTAGCACGAATAGAAGTTGATAAGACTGTTTCTTTATGGCAAATTGGGTTTGAATTGGAAATTAGTCACCAAACGTTAAGCCGAATCTTGCACAAACATAATTATAAATCTTTCAAATATCAATTGCACCAGCACCTGTAAGAAAATGATCATGAACGTAGGATGGAATATTGCAATTGGATCTCACAGAATAATGTGCAGCCAAACAATGCTTTTTTGGGAAGGATTTTATTTTCGGACGAGTCTAGGTTTACAAATATGGGATTATTTAACCGACAAAATACAAGGTATTGGTCACAAGAAAATCAAAATTTATTGAGGGAGGGTAACTTTCAAGAGCGGTTCGGTTTCAATGTTTGGCTTGGAATACTCAGTCGTAGAATCATTGGTCCAATAATATTTGAAGGATGCTTGACTGCAGATAGATACTTAGGATTTCTGCAAAATTTAATTGAGGACAGGCACAGGGAATGTTTTTCCTCCCCATAATTCAAGAATAGTAACTGATTACCTTCAACAGGCATTCCAAGAAAACGTAATTTCGACAAATGGTCCTCTTGATATCTTTGTTTTTGGCCATTTAAAGAACATTGTCTATACAACCGCCGTTACAACCTGGAAGACCTGGAGTTGCGAGTAAGACGGGCAATCAATAGTATAACGGCCCAGCAATTAGCGAACGTTCTTCAAGAAACAGCTATGCGAGTTCAGAAGTGCATTGACGTTAATGGACAGCATTTAGAACAATTGTTGTGATGTTTTGTGTTCATTTTTTGTATTTCAAAGCCACCTTAGTAACTTATTAGCATTAAATTAGAACAAAGTAATTGTATTATCTTATTTTCTTTTAGCTTTAATTTAGATTGTATTTATCGCACATTTTATTAGCAGGTATGAATGAATTCCTTATTAATAGTACTAATAAATGGTACCATGGTACCAATATGGTTCCATTTGAAAAAATTGAGTTTCACCCCAAAATCGATTACGATGAACTTTATTTGCTCATAAAAAACGCAATTTAGTATTTTTGAAGGGATTTCGATTTTTCTAGCATTAGACGGGTGAATTGGAATAAATCGGAACCATCATGGAACACTTAAATGAAAAACTAAAAATTCAATTATCAAAAATATTGACGTTTGAAATGTCCCTTATGTGGTATCATTGGATTCAGAAAATTATGCAGATTTCAGAAATGTAATAATATACAGGGTGTTCTATTCAAAAATCGAAAGTTGGTATCACTTCCGGCGAAACCGGAAGTGAAAAAAAAATCATTTGTGGGTCAAAAAGTGCCGCTTATTATGTATATGAAACATCCCAAATTTCAATCAATTATCTTCAAAACTAAAGGAGATACGGGGGGTGTACCATGATCCTGTTACACACGGTATAATGTATTCATATATACAGTGCTTTCGTAAAGTACTGAATAAATTTATTTTTAGCCAAACTATCCATTTCTGAGGAATCTCCTGAAACAGGTCGGTTTTTAATCTCAATGTGCCACATTTATAAGGGAAAATTGACTATACAGGGTGGTCCACGTTTGACCAATGACGTCCGCGACAATTTTTTTCAAAGGGAACACCCTATATATATAATTCAATTTTTGAAATCTCCATGGAAAGTTGATTTCAAAAATATATCACACATAGGGTTTGTATACAGTGCGTCCGCTAAATTCAGTGCTCTCCTAAAGTAGTGGATAAATTCGTAAAAAATTCAAGGAATAAGTTTTGGAAAGAACGCTCGAAGTCGTCGAATTTTATTTTCATTTGGTCATTTTTTCAAAATTTAATTAATACATACAGAATGATTCGTGTAGGAGAAATGACGTCATCGGTATTTTTTTAATAACAACTCCATTTTTCAAGAAAAAAAAGAGATTATGAGTAAGTATGTAAACAATAATATTAACAGGAAAATACCAAATCAAGTCTCTCTAGAAAATGGTAATATCGCATCTGATCCATTAAATATTGCCAATGCTTTCAGTGATCATTTCATGAATTTTCATTGTGCTAGACCAGATTATGCAGGCCTAAAACTCACTGATTACAAACAAAAAACACTATTTCTATATCCTACAACGCCTACAGAAATAATTACTTTGATTCAAAGAATATCCTCCAAACCTGCCGCAGGTCTTGATGAAATCGGAGGTCGAATTTTTCACGCAGTAGCTAATATTGTTAGCATACCGCTATCATACCTTGTGAATATATCTTTCATCGAAGGAGAGTATCCGAACAGTTTTAAAATATCTAAATCTATACCAGTATACAAGAACAAGGGATCTAGAAAAGACATCATCAATTATCGGAACATATGTATACAAAGTCAAATTGCAAAGTTATTTGAGATATGCTACAATGTGAGAGCAACACAATTTTTGGGAACTTTTGATCTTCTTTCCACTTATCAACACGGCTTCCGAAAGAATAAATCAACCTCAACTGCAATAAGCGAATTAACAACATTCATATATGATTCATTGAACAGCAAGTCATCCACAGTAACTATATTTTTTGATCTCAGTAGGGCTTTTGATACTATTGATCATCCCCTACTAATCGATAAGTTAAATAGAATAGGAATTCTTGGCAATGCTAACAAATGGATTGATTCATACTTAAGTGATAGGAAGCAAGTAGTAGTCATTGATCATTCCAAATCTGAAGTAGTTAATGTGAAGGTTGGAGAACCTCAGGGATCTATATTGGGCCCTTTACTTTTTATTTTGTTTGTGAATGACTTGAGGGATTTTTGTAAAACTCCAAGTCTCATTGTAGCGTATGCAGATGATACTAATTTTGGAACCAATGGCAAAACCACCAATTCCGTGTTGGAAGCAAATTTAAGTGCAGACGAGTTCTATCAATATTGTATATATAACGGCCTAAAGATAAATGATGCAAAAACAGTTTTCATGTCATTCATGACTAAAAACAGTTGTCAGAATTACAATAGTTTGGTGAGATTAAATGGACGCTCAATACAAGAAGTTGATTCCATTAGATTTTTGGGAATTACACTTGATAAGAAAATGACATGGGAAAAACACATCGACAACATTGTTTGCAAATTGAGTTCTTTATGTTTTCTCATCACAGGCAGTTGAGAAACACGGTATCAATGAATGTTTTGAGGCTTGCTTATTTTGGTCTGGTACAGTCAATTATATTCTATGGACTTATATTGTGGGGCGCCTCAACACATGTAAATAAAGTCTTCATTCTTCAAAAAAGAATATTATGATGCATGAAGGGAACACACCCTAGAACTTCCTGTAAATGCCTATTTGTTAAATTGGAGAATGATAATCCCAGGGGTGAATGAACAAGTTTATTCAATATAAACTGTGAATCAACATGAACACTGACAGCTTACTCAAGTTTGTACGTCATCATATTCGGGTACCTATTTAATAACGTTTGAACCCTTTTGGTTTCTTGGAATCTTTGTATATCTGTCGCGGCTCGACTCTCCATACTACGTCTTTTTGTCTTTCTAATGAGTTGATATTCCCAAGAAAAACTTCTACTTTCTTGAAAAATCCCGTCAACGTCAAAAGTATATTATTACTTGATTTCCGCCAAAAACCAACCCCAGCTAAGGCGATTCCTACCGAATGCCGAAAATACAATACTGGGTGAAATAATAATGAACATACTGCAAGGAATAATAATGAAAATAATACAACCAACATAATTGATAAAATATGTATAAACTGAAAGAATTAAAAATATCGCCACCTACACTCGGCCATCCTGCTCGGAAACCGACCCGGATTCACTTTGATTGTCAACCCATGGTTTCATGAATTCTGCACATGTGGAAGTACGCACCGGTCCCTCATGATGACCTACTTTCACGACATCATATCTGTCATTGGGTTTCATCTTTGTGACCTCATAAGGTCCTAAGAATTTTCTCTGAATTTTAATTCCTACTCCAAATTGGGTTCTTTTAATAGCTACCAAATCTCCTTTTTTATATAGTCTTGGTTTTCTTCTTCTAAGATTATAAGTTCTTCTATTTTCTTCTTGTACCTTCAAAATCTGTTTTTTGCTTTCCGCTCTGAGATCTTCTCTATTTTCATTGAATTTCTGTATTGTAGCCTCTTCCAATAATTCCTTGATGAGCACTTCTTCTTTATTCCTCATTTTCACGCCAGTTAGAATTTCAAAAGGTGAAGTCCCAATACTTCTCTGAATAGTGGAATTCAATGCTCTTTGGACTCGCTCTACGTATTTGAACCATCTTCCAGGATCTTCCAAGCTGAGTTTTGTGAGAACTGGTATGATTATGCGATTCACTCTTTCAACCTGGCCATTTCCTCTTGGTACTCCAGTAGTTATTGTTAAGTTTTTTATACCTTCGTCAATACAATAGTTTTTGAACTCTTCAGCAGTGAAAGCAGTCCCTCTATCCGTTATGATTCTGCTTGGGTTTCCAAAAACCTGCTTTTGTTTTTCCAAACAATCAATAACTTCTTTTGTTGTCGTCGATTTGCAAGCATATAGCCATGTGAATTTAGAGAAATAATCAACAATCGCTAATATATAATGATAATTCTTATTAGTTGAAGGCATTGGTCCTAAATGGTCGACATGATATGTATGCAACGGTCCTTCTTGTTTAGGTATTGGATGTAACATTCCTTCTTTTTTTCCTTCCTTTCTGTTACCTAATATACAATGTATACAATTTCCTAAACACTTTTGAATTTTTTCCTTCAGTTTGGGAATGAAAAATTCCCTATTCACCACTTCTTCTGTCTTGGGAAGTGCAAAATGTCCAATTTCGTGTGCTTTCTTTATTATATCAGTCTGCATCATCTTTGGAACTACTATTAACTCTCTTCCATTCACAAATTTATAAAGTATATCGCTCTTCACGAAAAAATCTTCATAATCTTCTGTGCTCAATATTTTCTTTATTGCCAATATGTGTTCGTCCAACTCTTGTCTTCACGAAAAAATCGTCATAACATTTGGGTGACGACTCAAAGCATCTACGTGAGACATCTTGTTTCCTTTTCGATGTTCAATTTCATATGAATACTCCTCCAACAATAAAGCCCATCTAGCAACTTTGGTAGTCAACTCTTTCTTAGCCATAGTTTTCTGAAAAGCTGAACAATCAGTTATAATCTTGAAATGAATTCCAAGTAAATATATTCGGAATTTTTTGACGGCCTGAATGATAGCTAACACTTCGAGTTCATAGCTACTGTATTTTTCATCAGCTGGAGTAGTTTTCTTGCTCATGTAGTAAACTGGGTGGAATCTACCATCTTCGTTCGACTTCTGCAACAGACAAGCTCCATAGCCATATTTGCTCGCGTCTGTATGCAATTCCGTTTCTCCGCCCTGTTTGTAAATATGTAACACTGGTTTACAAGATAGACATTTTTTAAGTTTCTCAAATGCCTCTTTCTGTTCCTTCCTCAACAGATCACTCAAAGGTTTTGCAATAACGGAATAAGATGAGATAAACTTACGGAAATATCCCGTCAAACCCAGAAAATATTGAATTTGTTTAAGAGTCGTAGGTTGTGGATAATTCTTGATCGCCAAGGTTTTATCATTCGATGGTTGGACTCTTCCATCATCAATGATGAATCCCAAAAATTCGATCTTCGTTTTCAGCAATTGACATTTCTTCTTTTTTATGTCCAATCCATAGTCTTTTGCAACCTGAAAAACTCTTCTTAATCTCTCAAGTCCTTCTTCTTCTGTAGAACTCAATATTACTATGTCATCCATATAATAGAGCATAATGTTTTCCACCAACAACTTTATAAAAATAGTACTAACAAATCTCTGAAAGACCGCTGGACTATTACATAATCCAAAAGGACATTTCAGGAATTCAAATTGACCGTGGTGTGTAACAAATGCAGTATATTTCATACTTTCTTCTTCTATTCTCACGTGAAAAAATCCATTTCTCAGATCGATGGTACTAAAGTATTCAGCAGCCTGCAATCTATCCAACACATCTTCGATCAGAGGAAGTGGAAATCTATCTTTTACTATGTTTTTATTAAGTTTTCTGTAATCACAACATATTCTAGTACTACCATCTTTCTTCTTTACAAGAACTATTGGACTAGCAAAGTCAGATGAACTACGTCTTATTATTCCTTCTTCTAGCCATTCTTCTATTTGTGCTTCTACCTCCTCTTTTTCCGTTATAGCTAATCTTCTTGGACTTTGGTATATTGACTCTTCATTCTTCAATATAATCTTCATTTTAACATCTGCATCCATAATCTTCTCAGGATGATATTCTTCTATTATTTTCTTCACTTCTTTCCGATTTTCTTCATTTTTTATATGAATTACGTCTACTATTTCAGTTTCTTTATTCGCTTCTTCGTCTAATGTTATCGTCCACAAAAAATTGTGTCTTTCCTTCTTGAAAACAACAATTTCACCATCTCTGAAGACTACATCTACTTGAGCTAAAATATCATTTCCCACAATGGCCTTGAAATTTGATGTTTCACAAGGGATAACATGGATTTTTAGAACTAATTCTTCTTCATTGATGAAGACATTTCTTTCAAAAAACCCCATTGTTGCAACTCTGTTCGACCCTATACCTCTAAGAGTGACATATTCCCCATTCAAGTCTATATCTTTGAAGTATGCTTCATATACATCCTGTCGTATCGCAGTGATATCACTTCCTGTATCTAAGTGTGCTATCATTTGAATATCATCAATATTCAATTTAACACTGTTCCTTGGAACCACCTCGACAAGTGTCATATTTGAACTTCCACTTCTATTATTCTTCTCTGGACATTTGGTTGACACATGACCATAACCAGAACACACAAAACACTTCGGCCCTTTCGCTTTGTCAGGACATTCGTTGGACAGATGACCTTTGTCCCCACAGTTGAAGCAAAGTCGCATGCTGGTTTTCCTATGCCTTTTCTCGTCTTTGTCTTTCTTTGTTTCAATTGTCCGTTCCTTCATGTGCTTTCCGTCTTTGTTTCTCTCTTGACCTGGTTTTGTTCTTGAAATTGTGATTTGCTCATATAACTTCACTTTTTCTTTGAATTCACCAAATGTTTTTGCTCCATACATTACAAGTTTATTTGATGTATCATTCTGTATACCATCAATGATATATTGAATCAAAACTTCCGATTCTATGTTTGCTCTGCTTCCAATCTCTCGCATTATCAGAACATATTCTTGCACCGACTCTTCCCTCCGTTTCTTCCTCGCCATCAATAATTTATGTATTTGAGCACTACTTACTTTCACTTCAAACTACGCAATCAATTTTTTTTTTTAGAATCACCCACTTTGTTATTCCTTTTTCTGACTGAATGAAAAGCTTTGCAAGTCCTTTTAACGATTTTTTCGCAAATATTAACTTCTGTAGGTCATTCCATCCTGTCAGCTCCGAAATTTCTTCGAAATCTTCAATCCATTTTCGAACTGGGTAATTATCTTTTCCATCAAATGTTCTAATACTATCTTCAACGTCTTTGAATGTCAATGAGAACAAACCCTTCAGTTTCGTATTTTCAAAAGATTCACCACTCTTGGCACCTCTATCATTTCCATTCTTGTCTTCATCAGAATCCACCTCTTCCTCTGATTCTTCTTCCACTTCTTCATCATCTATCTTCTCATTTTCACCATGTGACTGAAGGTCATTCATAAAGGAACAGATGCGCACAACCACTTCTTCACTACTACCCGAATAATCAAGATCAAGTATACTACAAATAGCAATAAGATCAGGCAACTGCACTTTTTGTTTCACCTCACTCACTTTTTGCGCAAATTCTGAAGACTTTTTATCTGAATGAAAACCAGAAAAGTCGCGCATCTCTTTTCGCGTTTTCCTACCTTCTCCCTCGTTTCCAAAGGCGACTACATGTAAGGCCTTTACTGCTTTGAGTGAACTACTAGAAATATTTTTCCCAATTTTTGAAATATCTCCCAAATTAGGCATTGTATGCAAAAAATAAATACGGTGTCCAAGAATAAGTCAGATCAACAAATCAGTTTGAAAATTAAAATAATACAACAAACAGAATTCTCCTATGTTTCAAACTTCGAATGAATCTGAGACAAGTCAGTCAACTTCAATATTCTTAAAACAATCAATAATGTTTTTGTCGGCAAAATATCAAATTGAACCTGAATATTGTGACGTTTACAGAATACAAAACAGAAGTAGTGAATCGAACTTTGAAATAATTGAATGAGTAAAACTCTTAGTCTTTGTCAAAATAATTCAATGTTATATCTTCTATTACTTAACACTGGTATATTATGATCGTCTAACTCGTCTATGCCTCCATTCGATACTGATTATTGGAAAAACTGTGCATCGTACCTTGTTGAATCCATAATTATATCATTGAATTACCAAACCATGGACTACGGGAACGAATTCGTCTATACTTCTTCTCGGATCTCCCCACGTCTGGTTTTCCTTGAAGTCCTCTTACTTCCGTCTTCCTCGATTGAAACGAATGCTTCTAAGTCGTCCACACTCCTTGGATCTTTCTACTACGTCTAGGTTATCTTGAAGTCGTCTACACTCCTTGGATCTTTCTACTACGTCTGGTTTATCTTGAAGTTCTCTTACTTCCGTCGTCCTCAATAATAGGCCTTTGAATCTCCTTCGTCGAATCACTTTTCAAAAGTCAGGTAAACGTCTAGCGGTTCGCAGCTTCAACTAAATCTTATTCTCTATCCCGGACAAGCCCCCAAAATGTAGGTTTTTATTTCTTTGTCTAGGAGAATGATAATCCCAGGGGTGAATGAACAAGTTTATTCAATATAAACTGTGAATCAACATGAACACTGACAGCTTACTCAAGTTTGTACGTCATCATATTCGGGTACCTATTTAATATGTTTGAACCCTTTTGGTTTCTTGGAATCTTTGTATATCCGTCGCGGCTCCACTCTCAATACTACGTCTTTTCGTCTTTCTAATGAGTTGATATTCCCAAGAAAAACTTCTACTTTCTTGAAAAATCCCGTCAACGTCAAAAGTATATTATTACTTGATTTCCGCCAAAAACCAACCCCAGCTAAGGCGATTCCTACCGAATGCCGAAAATACAATACTGGGTGAAATAATAATGAACATACTGCAAGGAATAATAATGAAAATAACACAACCAACATAATTGATAAAATATGTATAAACTGAAAGAATTAAAATATATATATATATATATATATATATATATATATATATCACTTGCTGATAAATTTAAGGAATAATAATACTGTAATGAAACAAAGTGATTTACATAATTATGAAACCCGTGGGCGCAATCAGCTCCATCAGTCTTACTCCAGACTCACGGTCAGTCAAAACTCACATAATTACCAAGAAATAAAATTTTACAATAAATTCCAAAATCTCTTTGGTGATATAGAAAATAAAACAAGCTTTAAAGAGAAGTTAACAAATTATCTGTTGAGCAATGCATTTTATTCTGCTGATGAATTTTTTGAATCCTAATGACATTAAGCTATTATATTATTTATACTTATATTTTATATCTGTACTCGTTTACTTTACTTATGTGTTATAACTGGTATACTACAGTGCTATCTATCTAATTGTAATTTTTTAATTGTAAATTTTGACTAGTCCGATAATCTTTTGTATATTTTATATTTTTATAACTTGTATGATAGATTCAAGTGACGAATAAAGTATTTGTATTTGTATGGGTGGAATTTTTCATAACGGAGTGTGAAAAGGTGATTATGAGTATGGGTGGAATGAAAATAAAATGAGAAAAACAATTTTGAAAATACTAAATTTAATGGCAATGATAGCTTCAAACAATGGTCAAATTAAAGGTTCAAATTGTGCACCGTTTGCTATCTGACTATTTCCATTACTTGACAGTAGCCATAGTGACCAGAATTTTGTTTTTATTGTTGAATAGTTTTTGTGAAGTTATTTCTTTGAAGAATAACATATCTTATCGTTTGTCAATACATTATTGAGTAGTAACTTTGTCATTTCATGGAAAATGATTAAATTAAATGAAGGAGAAAGAATTGAAATTCTTTGCATGATAGGATTTGGAGACAGAAAGCGCACCCAAAGAGATGTAGTTGAATTGTTTAATTCGGTAACCTATTAACCAAAGCATAGTGAGCAAAGTTGAGTAAAAATACCGTGAATTTGGGCATGTCTGTGATCTTCCTAAATCTGGTCGACCCTCACCACCAGAAGACGATCAGCTTAATGTTGTGTTGGCAGTGGATGAAAATCATCACACAACACTCAACCAATTGGCTTCTGATTTCAATATGGCAGCGACAACAGTCCTCAAAATTATGAGAAAAGCAAAGCACCATCCGTATAAGGTACGCCTCATCCATGAGCTGAATTAAGACGACTTTGATCGGTGAAATCAATTCTGCGAAGAACTGCAACAGCTATGCAATAATGATAATAATTGTGTGAAAAATAAATCTGACTAGGCTACATTTGTTTTAAACGGCCACGTCAATAGGCAAAATTGCCATTATTGGGCTACCAAAAATCCCCGATGGATTATGGAGTATCACACTCACAATCCACAGAAAGTGAATGTATGGTGTGGCATAGTCGAAGGAAGAATTCTGGGTCCCTATTTCTTTGACGTGAACCTGACTGGTGAAATATATTTGTATTTTGTTCGATTCGACCTTATTCCTGCACTAATAGCTTTTATTGTATCCAGATCTAGAAGATCCTGATCTTCCGAGAAGTGATTTATTCTTCTAAGATGGCGCATCTCCCCATAATGCATCAACTGTCCGCAACTATTTAGATGTGGTGTTTCCGAAGAGTTGGATAGGGAGAAGGGCACTGATTGAGTGGCCAGCTAGATCTCCAGATTTGACACCACTTGGTTACATACATTACATACATTCACTTTCTGTGGATTGTGAGTGTGATACTCCATAATCCATCGAGGATTTTTGGTAGCCCAATGATGGCAATTTTGCCTATTGACGTGAATTGATTTCACCGATCAAAGTTGTCTTCATTCAGCTCATGGATGAGGCGTACCTTATAAGGATGGTGCTTTGCTTTTCTCATAATTTTGAGGACTGTAGACGCTGCCATATTGAAATCAGAAGCCAATTGGTGGGGATACTTAAAGAGTAAAGTGTATGATAATAGGCCGGAGAATTTAGAAGATTTAAAAGCAAGAATTCGTCACGAGATACAATGTATACCTCCTGACATTATTAACAATGTTCGAAAATAATTTATTCATTACTGTCAGATAGCAAACGGTGCACAATTTGAACATTTAATTTGATCGTTGTTTGAAGCTATCATTGCTATTCAATTTGGTATTTTCATATTTCAAAATAGTTTTTCTTATTTTATTTTCATTCCACCCATACTCACTCATTATCTCTTTTTTTTCTTGAAAAATGGAGTTGCCATTAAAAAAATACCGATGACGTCATTTCTCCTACACGAATCATTCTGTATGTATTAATTAAATTTGAAAGAATGCCCAAATGAAAATAAAATTCGACGGCTTCGAGCGTTCTTTCCAAAAAAGATTCCTTTAGTTTTTTACGAATTTATCCACTACTTTACAAGAGCACTGAATTTAACGAACGCACTGTATACAAACCCTATGTGTGATATATTTTTGAAATCAGCTTTCCATGGAGATTCCAAAAATTGAATACTATATAGGGTGTTCTATTTGAAAAAATTGTCGCGGACGTCATTAGTCAAACGTGGATCACCCTGCATATCCAATTTTCCCTTATAAATGTGGCAAATTGAGATTAAAAATCGATCTGTTTCAGGAGATTCCTCAGAAATGGATAGTTTGGCTAAAAATGAATTTATTAAAATATTCTCAACTTTATTAATCTCAAGAAAACTACAAAGACCTAAGTAGGAATACATCTCTATCTCAAATCTACCTCCGTCAGATTTACAATTTATAGTATTTGAAAAATGTAATACATAAAACAGGCTTAAAAACAGTCTAAAAAAACGCAGTGATATTTCACTAAAAAATCATTAACAAAAATCAAAACAATCTGCTAATGGAATGAAGTTGTCCTTGGGGAATATAAAAAAAAAAAACCGGAAACATATTACAATTGTAACAATATTTAAAATGACAAAAATACAAACTCAAGAGTCGTTTATGCAAAGAAGTAAAATAAAGTTGGTTGAATATATTTTAAGGCAATATACAGGAATGTTTCACAAAATAACATCGTACACAAAATGGGTTCTTGTAAGCTTACAAACGGTTAATTTTTTTCGTCTAACATAAATTCTGACTAGTTTTTGCAACAACTGCAGCACTTTTTTGAAACTCATTTACATCCATATGTTTTGCACGAGGCAATTTGCATAGAATATTTGATTATGGAAAATTGGCTCCAATTGCATAATTTTTTTTTACTGTTGAGCAGTTAACGCTTATGTCATGATTGAAAGTAAATAACATTGTTTGATTTAGACAAATTAAAAGCCCAAAATTAGGCAAATACAAATATAAAAAGAAAGACATTTCAGCTGTTGGTAAAATGATTAAATAAAATACATAGAGTATGAGTCGAATACACTAAGTTAAAATGGATCATTAAAATATTCCTCTAAGGAGTGGTAACTCTTCTCTTTGATAATTTTTTAAAATCTTCTCAAGATAAGATTCTTGAGGACTTTCAGTGAGTCAGGTAGATGATTTTATATTTTGAGGGATATTATAATTGGTCCTTTTCTTATCAGTGATGTTGAAGCTAGGGGTATGTAGAGTTTGGAGTTTGTTTGCATTTCTTGTTGTGTAGCAATTGATATCACCACACGTTTTGAAATTTTCAAATTATTATGAATGAAGTAGACAGCAGTTAGGATATAGATGTTATATAATGTTGGAATTCCATGAGTACTAAGATATGACGACATGAGTCCGAAGGTCTGAGACCAAATATGCTTCTTATGATAAGTTTTTGTCTAATGAATACCCTTTCAGTACCAGAGCTGTTACCCCAGACCATAATGAGTTGATAGTGCACACATCCATAGTAATACGGCATTATATTTGTCAACTGTTTTAATTAGAGAATCGCGAAGTTTTTTGATGACAATGATTTGATTAACTGCTGAGTGTCAGTCTCCCAGGAGGCACGGCAACTTGCAACATGCATTTCAAAGCTGCCCAAAAAAAATATTTGGAAATTACATTTGTATTTCATCCAAGCTGCCTTGAAAGAAAAAATAATGTGCCTAATAATAATAAAATGCTGAATGCCAAAACTTACTAGAAACGGATGAGAGGAAGTATACTACCCTGAACGATCAAATTACAGATCTAACTGCAATCCTGGAAGATAAAGACACAGCGTTATGCCAGCTCAAAAGAAGTTCACAAGGCTTTGAAGATATTGTTCTCATCTGAACAAAATTAAAAAAACAATGTCACTGCTGGAAATACCCGCAGTGAAGAATACATACAAGTATTGCTGACAGAAAAGTTGAAACTTGACAGTCTGCAAAAAAAAATTTTGACATCTAGATGATGATGACTTGAAACAGATAACAAAGTACTTCGTATAGAAAGGGACGAACTACAAGACTTAATAGTGATGTAAAGCCAAGCTGCCAATACTTCAATAGAAAGTCCTATCAAAAACGTCTCAAACCGTCAGTACTCCCTTCAATACTTACCAGCATGTTGTGTAGTGTAGAAATGAGTACAACCAGCAATGGAGCACTTCCTATCCTCCCAATAAAACCTAACATACTCATTAGGTTCTTTCAGAATTATCTTAATTTTAATTGAACCATTTTTTACATTCCATAAAGTATTATGCGATATCTTCAATAAGTATATCCTGTCCTGAACAAAAAATGAAAATGAAGCGTAATTACAAAAAATCCTAATTGACAAAAGGTATAAAAATTGTGACACTACACTACATTCGAAAATGAACTGTCATTTCATATTTATTTCAATCACTTTCGAAGAATATATAGATCTTCCATTAAACTAGCTTAAGTAAGATACTACCATTATAGACTTAGTGGCTCTGAAAATAAGCTCAAAGAGTTATGGTCTATCATCAATGACATCAGGGGAAAAACAAAACCAAAAATTAATGATGTTCCATTTCTCAAAACTTAAGTGACAAAATTACACCCACACGCATGATACCTTGGAAAACCTGGAACAATACACAATTAGTGAGAGCCTTATTTTGTATGATACAGACATTCACGAACTGAATCTTAGAGGATATCAAAAACAAGAACACTGCAGGTTATGATTCCATTAGATACCCTTAACGTTCTCGTATCACTAATCAATCTCTCGTTCCGTACTGGGAAGTTTCCCTCCTTGTCCTTTGTTGTCATTCCCCTACACAAAGGCGGAGATCTGAATAATCCCTTTAATTTTCGGTCCATCTCTCTTATCCCACCATTGCCAAGATAATCGAAAAAATAGTCAAGAAACATCTGTTAGAATTTTCAAACTACACAAAATAATTAGTAAAAATCAGTTTGGTTTTCAGAATAAAAAAATACGAATGACGCAATATTCTCATTCCTCTATGAGGCCTATTCCGAGATAAATGCTGGAATGATAACAGCAGCCGTGTTGTGCGATCTAACAAAGGCATTCGACTGTGTGGATCACAAGATACTGTCAAGAAAACTTCAACTGTATAGTTGCCGAGATGTGACTCTCACATGGTTTGACTCATACCTCTCAGGGCGATTTCAGATGGTTAAAACATCGGAACTCTCGAATAAAAGAGAAATAACGGCAGCGGTTCCTCAGGGATCTGTGCTCGGCCCCATTCTCATCCTGTTATATGTTAACGACCTCACTAAAACCAAGATATCTGGCAAATTCACTTTCTTCGCAGATGATACCACGATACTATGTATGGAAAGGCATGTAGACCGGGAAGTTATATGATATAATAACAGCAGACATGAAAACTGTAAAAGAGTGGTGCGATGTGAAAGAACTATCTTTCAATGCAAAAAGAACATTTAATTTCCTTCAGAAGCTCAATTTATGAACCCTTGTTTAAATCAGGGGTAATAGGAAACAAAGTCTGCACTATATTTCTTGGTGTGCTGATAGATAAAAATCTAAAGTTTGATGAACATGTTAAACTACTTAAAAGCAAGATCTCATCTGGATGTTTTGCAGTGAGAGTAATTTCTAATGAATTAGGTCCAGAAACTGCCAGAATACGTTATGGCATATCATTTTGGGGAATGTGTAACTCAACACTACTAAATGAATTGCTTATCTTACAGAAAAGGGCCATTAGGTACATATTTAATACTAGACCTCGTAAGTCATGCAGGTATTTTTTCGCGGGTTACAAAATACTAATGGTTATAGCATTACTGATATCGGAGTTGGTCTGTCTAATAAACAATATGTTACCCGCAACAATAGTTATAGTCAGAAATTCCCGTTACTCACAAAAAATCTCACCAGAGACTCTGTATTCTATAATAGCGGCAAAATGTTTAACCACTTGCCAATTGACATCAGGAGAGCAAACTTGAACAAAAGCCAATTTAGAGAAAGAATTTAAAAAAATTGTCTTTGAGAGACCCTGCTACTCGCTACAGTAATTCTCCCTCTCACTATATTAACTATATTATATTTTGTTTTCTGTTACATTTTGATGATAGTTCTGTCTACAAATTATATTTTCATTTTAATTACTGTCCTCAATGAATTCTTTAATGTCCATACTTTGTTTTATGTTTTGTATACACCTTATCTTTGTCAATAAGGTATACCTTCAGACAATAAAGCAATTTTTATTATTATTTACCAGGTCTCACTAGTAGGCTGAAGTCAGATTTCGATGTTATAGATGCGAATAAGACAAAGTTCGTTTTTGTTACATTCAAAATTATTCCATTGATGTCTCACCAATTTTTCATTTTGTTGACACATTTTGATGATTTTAAAGCAAGATCTTCATTATTATGGCTATTGATAACCACTGAAGTGTCATCAGCCTACAGTGTCATGAGTCCATCTTGTATATTGTGAACGATATCGTTTATCATTGGGCGTAGAGTGCTACCTTGCGGAACATCACAAGAAACATTCAATGGTTCGGACACTAAAGAAATCCTGTTTTTTTTTTATAAAAACCTATTGATTTCTTTGTGAGAGGTATAATATCTGACCCAAGCTAAGACTGGCCCTCTTATTCCATAAGATTCTATTTTATTCAATAGTAGTGGGTGGTCGACAAAATCGAATGTCTTTTGGATATCAAAGAAAATACATGAGGTTTTCAATTTTTTGTCAAAACAGTCAAGGACATTAAAGCTTCTTCGTGGACAAATTTTTTGAAAAGCCAAATTGTCTATTTGTTAATAGCTGGTATTTATTTAGAAAGTTCAGAAGTCTTACTTGGAAGGCTTTTTCAAATATTTTTGAGAATACCGATAATAAGGCAATTGGCCTATAATTAGCCATGTCAGATTGATTAACCTTTTTGTGCACTGGAATTACTAGAGCTGATTTGAGCTTTTGTGGAAACATTGTCTAAAGATATATAGTCAGTCAATCTCTATGGAAAAGTTATTGGATGCAATTCGCGAGCGCCCTCTATTACACTTTCAGGGAAACTGTTATTTGTATCCCGTAACCTGGCGGCACCACCGGATGGCAAACAAAACTGAACTTCTGTTTCATTTTAGAAAAAGACAATCAGGAACAAAATATAACTCTTGCAAATGTTAAATCTTGAAATTATAAAAAGTTGCGTTCTCCAGTATCTCAATCTGACGTATGATTGTCTGGAATTTTTCGGATAATAAATAAATCCTAATGATAAATTTGAATTCATGGGAGAATGGAACAATTATTAAATGCAAATACTTAAATGAAAAATATACCTATATAATTTAAAAAAAAGGTGCCTTTAAGTTAAGATATTTGTTAATTTCTTTTAGTGGTGAGGTTAAGTGGTTTTGAAAGCTCAATAGCCTTTTATTCCACCCTTCGTTTTCGTGCCCGGTTACAGAATATGAATTACCTACTCCATAAAATAAAAAATATTAAAAACAAAAGCAGCTCACAAGAATCGAAGTACTTGGGGAACCAACCACATTGAAAAGTTGTACACATGAGATGTCAGTGTTTTGACCTTCCTGATCAAAGGACCCTGCTCAAACGTTGTGGAAAAATGATCTATGTGGGAATTGCCTGAATTTTTTATATTGTTTAGAGGAAGTCTTCCTGATTAAAAGTTACCATTGCGCTATCCAATAATGAATAGTTTCAAAGATATTGACCAATGATACTGGAAAATAAATATTTAATTGGTGTTGGGTTGAATATCGCATTTTGTTTTTTCACGGTGCCTTTGCTACTGTTCTATACAAGTTATATGTAAACAATAACCCCTGTTTGAGTAATATTTCAATATAATCTGAAAATATTTCTGGAGATTTCATAACTTTTAAGCAATATGAAATACACAATAGGGTTCTCCCTCCTTTATGAATGAGTACTTGAATAAATACACTCTTGTTACAATTTAACGTATTGGAGACTTGTGTGTGTGACGGTACTATTGCGCTAGCCGATTGGCACCGTCAAGACCGCTATGAAGAAAGTTAGACGGAGGAACCGAATTTCAGATTCGTGCTGCTCATATCCCAAGTACCATAATATGGATGCAATATCTCTGAAGCTATTGGTTATTGGACTTTAGCACGATGGTAACTTTCAATCAAGAAGACTTCCTCTAAACAATATAAAAAATTCAGGCAATTCTAACATAGAGCACTTTTCCATAATGTTTGAGCAGGGTCCTTTGACGAGATAATTTTTCTAGGTGAACTGGGAAATTGCTGTTATGAAACCTCTTCATAAAAAAGGCAATAACTTAGATATATGAATTTTGAACCAATCAGTGTAGTATTTATCAAACATTTTTGAAATAGCAATGACTAAACAATTAGTATCGCTTTTGGTAACTCCGGGATGTTTTCCAATCTTTAGTTTAATTATTTGAAAAATAAGTTTGTTCATTCCAACAAAGAAAGGGGAGATCTATCCTATGGGATTATCATGAATTCATCTGAGGCCTTTGACTGTAAGATCCGTTGCCTTGAGTACGTCTATGAGAGTCCCACAGGGTAGTACTCTTGGTCCAATTTTGTTTATTATATTTATTAAAAATATAAATAAGATTATTACATATATGTGTTTACATGATAAGTCATATAGACAAGCTTTGCAATAAACTATCTAGAGTAACATATGCCATAAGAGTTCTCAAAAAGTGTTGATCCTGAAGTACCGATAGCTGTGTATTATGCAAATTGTTATTCTATTATGAAAATAATCATTTGAAGCTCAAGTCATGACGTGAACAGAATTTTTCTATGGCAAAAAGATATCAGAATACTTTTAAAGAGTGCATAAGAGATTTCAGCAGAGAAATCATAAAAGTCTTACATACCCAATCTATATATTTGAAAATAATATTTCTTATGAATAATCCAGATCATTTTGAAATACTCCGTAAAACTCTATGAAACAAGTTTTTTTTCTCATTCATAAGAAATCCCTATATGAATGGAGCACCAACTACAGTAAGATGAAATTTTATAACAATCTTCAGCAAAATATAAGAAATATTGAAATTTCTATCAGATTTCTGAAGTCTGTAAAATAATTATGTAACTATTCAATACATTTCATGTCTCATTGTTTCACATCAAACCGTTCAAAAGTTATCGAGGTAAGGGTATTCAGATCCTCACTTATACTTGACATTCCAAATGCATATTGTGAAAAAACATTTATTCAAAATTCGAAAACAATATGTTTGGAAAGATAATTGAATTATCTATTCAACAATGTGCCACTTGACCCCTCATGCCATTTTTAATTTTTAAGTTGATGTGCCCCTCTGCGCCATCTATTGAGCAATCTCAATGTATTTAATTTCAAAAAGTAGTATCAGTGATATCATTCAAAACTGTTTTTGTCTCATTGTTCTATGTCGAGCCCTTCAAAAGTTAACAGGGTACTGTAAAAAGCCGCAATGTATACAATGTATATACAGGGTGTCCCTGGACTTCCTCTTTTCCTCTCGGTAATGTATAGATGGGGTCAAAATATCACCAGAACTTCATATAACTTGTGTTCCTAAAAGCCTTCGTTACCAAGTTACGGGCCCTCAAAGTTACAAAATGAAAAATGTTTTTCTTTGATAACTGATTGACTAAACAAATGAGTTCCTTCGATGAGCTTTTATGCACTAGTCAGTTGTTTTGCTACAAATTCAGAAACGGACTACCCCCGATGGTCCACACCCCAAAATTTTGAAATGACAGATAATTTTTCAATAGTTTTCAACAAAATAAGGTTACGTAGACAATTTTCTGAATAAAAGTACTCGTGTGGAAAGTCGATCGGAGCAACGATTCTTAATAAAAAT
Source organism: Gonioctena quinquepunctata (assembly GCA_018342105.1). Classification (NCBI taxonomy): domain Eukaryota; kingdom Metazoa; phylum Arthropoda; class Insecta; order Coleoptera; family Chrysomelidae; genus Gonioctena; species Gonioctena quinquepunctata. The sequence continues at coordinate 78,747 of JAFIRS010002307.1, read as the reverse complement.
GCAGTTTTACTCGACGACATCAAACCCGATCGCCCACCATTATTTGAAATGAAAAATTTTCACAGTAGAAATACTAATGCTAACGTTAATTCAACAACATTTATAACAGGGATAATACAAAATATGCTAAAATAAAGTCGTAAACAAAAAGTACAGTACCTAGTTGAAAGTTTCATTCACAATGTAGATATTTTTTCAAATAAAATATCAAGTTATGTAGATTTGTGGTGTTTTTGAACTAACAAGCTACTCCACTATGAAATATCGAATTCAGTCCATATTTTGTATGTACGCGTGGAATAAGCACGTTTCGTGTTGTGTTATCTGAATCTCATGAAACTCAACATTTGGATGTTGCAAATTCGTATTCACAGCTTAAATGCTGAGGAGTTTCACTGATAAGTATAATTTCATGGGAGAAAATCTTTATAACCCGAAGATTATTTACACCATGAGTTTTGTAAGGTAAACGTGTTTGTATGATAAAAATTCGTTATGAACATTGTACCTATCATTTCTATTTTCATTACAAATTAATCTTTTTGAATAATGGTAGACATCTCAGGTTGGATGTCGTCGAACAAAAATGCATTTTTATCAAAAATCATTGCTCCGATCGATTTTCCATACGAGTACATTTATTCAGGAAATTGTCCAGGTAACCTTGTTTTGTGAAAACATATTGACAAATCCCAGTCATTTCAAAGTTTTGGGGTGTGGACCATCGGGGGTAGTCCGTTCCTGACTTTGTAGCGAAACAACTGACTCCTGCATGAAAGCTCATCGAAGGAATTCATTTGTTTAGTCAATCACCAAAATTAAGATGATTTTGAATATTCACTTTGAAAGTTATCAAAGAAAAACATTTTTCATTTTGTAACTTTGAGGGCCCGTAACTTGGTAACGAAGGCTTTTAGGAACAAAAGTTATATGAAGTACTGGTGATATTTTGACCCCATCTATACATTACCGAGAGGAAAAGAGGAAGTCCAGGGACACCCTGTATATACATTGTATACATTGCGGCTTTTAACAGTACCATGTTAACTTTTGAAGGGCTCGACATAGAACAATGAGACAAAAACAGTTTTAAATGATATCACTGATACTACTTTTTGAAATTAAATACATTGAGATTGCTCAATAGATGGCGCAGAGGGGCACATCAACTTAAAAATTAAAAATGGCATGGGGGGTCAAGTGGCACATTGTTGAATAGATAATTCAATTATCTTTCCAAACATATTGTTTTCGAATTTTGAATAAATGTTTTTTCACAATATGCATTTGGAATGTCAAGTATAAGTGCGGATCTGAATACCCTTACCTCGATAACTTTTGAACGGTTTGATGTGAAACAATGAGACATGAAATGTATTGAATAGTATTACCGGTCCTACTTTTTGAAAGAAGATACATTATAATTACTTGACAGAGGGCGCGGGGGGCACATCAACTTGAAAATTTCGAAAGGCATATGGTCGAGTTGCACATCGTTGAAAAGGTAATTCAGTTTTTCTTTCGAATATGGTTGTTCTGCGGCTTTTTATAGTTCCCCCTCCTTGTTAACTTTTGAACGGTTCAACATTGAACCACGGGACCAAAACTATTTTGAATGATATGATCGATACTACTCTTTGACATAGAAGAGATCGTGATTGGTCGATGATGGCGCGGAGGGACACTCTTCTTGAAAATTTCAAATAGCATAGGGGGTCAATTGGCACATAGTTGAAAAGATAATTACATTTTATTTTTCAACTATAATTTTTTTTTTGTTATTCTTGACATTTTACGAAATAAAAAAAAACTAGATGGTTGAAAAGAGAATTGAGTTATGTTTTCAACGATGTGCCATTCGACCCTCTATGCTATTTGGGAATTTTCAAGTTGATGTGCCCCTTCACGCCATCTATCAGCAATCACAATGTCTTGCATTTCAAAAAGTAGTATCGGTACTATCATTCAAAATGGTTTTTGTCCAATTGTTCTACGTCAAACCGTTCAAAAGTTAACAGGGGTTATAAAAAATATTTATATAATTAAGTTTCTTGTATCTTGGTGGTTTGATATCGGATATGATCTTTTTTCAAATGATCATTTTACTACATGTCCAATGTTTCGACTGTGACTACAGTCTTCTTCGGGGATTTTTTGGGGCTAACAGTTATTGAAAAATGGAGTTGAATCATCATGTTGAAAAATTACGACGAACAAGAACAAATACATTTCATCATTGTTTTTTAACATAACTTTTAGCACCAAAAAATCCCCGAAGAAGACTGTGGTCAGAGTCGAACGACATGTAATTAATCATCATTTGAAAAAAGATAATTTTCTATACGAATCAAACCTTCAAGAAACAAGAAACTTAATTATATATTCCTGGTTCAAGGAAATCATCATATGCATATAGATAGATAGATAGATAGATAGATATACTTTATTGTCCAAGAATTTCTCATTGACAAAGTAAGATAAAAAATATGGTTATTAATAAAAGGATTGGTAGAACATATAAGTATTGAAATCGATTGAATATAAAACAGATAGATATGAAAATATAGACAAAACAAAAAATAATTAATAAATAAATAATAATAATAACCTTGCATACTATAAAAGCAATTGCATCACAATATATACAAAATTTCGTCAAGCAAATAACATAAGTATTCACATATACATATATATGCACCGTCGTACATGTTAAAAATAGAATTAAAGCAGATAAAACACAAAAAAAGAGAGAGAGAAAAAAAAAAACAAAACAAAAGTGTTTACATAATAATTATTTTAGCATCACTTTACGGTATTTGAGACATGTTCACGTGATATTCCTGCAGGCTATAAAAAGCCTTTTCAAGAAGCATATTTTTAACTGATCTTCTGAAGAGTTTATGATCTGAAATGTTTTTAATTAACTGTGGCAAGTGATTGAATATTCTTTTTCCTTCATACATATTAGAGTGTTTTGTTAAATTCAGTTTAGGTATTGGCAGGTGAATATTGCAGCTCTGTCTGGTATTGTAAGGTCTATTTTCAGAAGAATCAGTAACATATTTTTTGTGAATCAGGCATACCACTTCCAGAATGAAGATGCTTATTACTGTTAAAATTCTTTGTTGAACAAAAAGTTGTCTACAACTATCCCTGTAGTTAGCCCTACACAAGTACCTAAGAGATCTCTTCTGCAGTACAAATACCTGATTTAGGAGTGTTTGATTACAAAATCCCCAAAACGCAATGCCATATCTTAGATGGGACTCTACAAGGGCAAAGTATGTGGATCTGGCTGTAGATATGTCAAGTTCATTGGCAACAATTCTAACAGCAAAAGATCCGGAAGCTAACTTCTTACACAAAGATGTGACATGTTCATTGAATTTCAGCTTGTTATCAATGTGCAGGCCAAGAAACCTAGTACAAAGTGTCTCTTCAATATTAATACCATCAAGTAGTAAGTTATCATAGCTGAATTTGAAGTTATATATATATATATATATATATATATATATATATATATATATATATATATATATATATATATATATATACAGTGAGTCTGCTTAAGTTGGCTACATATGAGAAACTTTTTTATTATTAATTTTACAAAAAAAGTTATTCCTCATAAAAAGTTCTGCATGGTCTAAAAGCCAAGATGCAATCATCAGATATCAAATTCTATCAATCTTATAAGGGGTATGTCAAAAAATATGAATTTTACTCAAAAATAAAGTAACTTTATAATTCACAATGTCGAAAATTGTTATTGTGAAAAGTTGTTCGGAAGTAAAAACTATGTTTTAATATACAATTACATTCTTCTAATTGAAAAAGTTCTTTTTTTACAAATTTTTCTGAAATTATCAATACCGAACATTTATCATTTTTATTTATTGCAACCATGTTAACCTTTCCGTTCCGTCTAGAAATTAATTAGTACATTTTCACAAAACAAAATTTATTAAAAATCTAATGAACATTGAACAGTTGAACCTTTTAATTAGTTAATGTCTGTCTTGTAACATTTCAGCGATGCATATTAATTAATAATACCATAATAATTCATTTTGTAGTAATAATTTAATGAACATTATTAACTCCCTTAATTCTCTAACGCCTCAACATATCCGCCTTCTCTTTCAATACAGGTAATTGTTCTATCACGAAAGTTTTTCAATACCCTTCTAACCATAGCCGGAGTAATACTCTGAACGCATTCTGTAATGACTCTTACCAAATGCAGGCCTGACGAGAGGGCGGGGAAGCCGGGACAAATTCCCGGGGCCCGGGCCACAAAGGGGGCCCGGAGCTCGGACCGCTAAGTTGTTCAAAGTATGTCTCACAACGTAATGGGCTATTCCGACTTCCGACTCTGTATACACAACGCAACGCAGCTCCGAGCGCAGCTCTCTCAGTCTTTGTTTTACTTGTTTTTATTTTTAATATAATACATATTTATATTGATTTTCAAGTATTTTCATTTAATGATCAGATCATCAAGCCTTTAATTTTTTTTTAATCAGGAGTAATATGGGTTAGTAAAAGGTTTGCCATGATTATTTAAAACGGTCAATATTTAAGCGGGCCTGAAACATATAGCTATCCCGGGGCCCGCACTAGCTCTCGGCGGCCCTGACCAAATGAGCAACATCTGTAAATGACCTTTGAAGATACACCTTTTCCTTTAGGTTACCCCACAAGAAAAAGTCGAGTGGCGTCAAATCGGGACCAAGGAGGCCAAAAATTTCAGAAAACCGATGAATAACTCTTTCATTAAAACTATTTTCAAGGTATTGCCTTATATCTAACCTAGTGTGGCATGGGGAACCATCCTGTTGGAACCATATTTGTTGACGTTGAAGGAGGGGAACATTATCAAGAAAATCGTCTAATTCATTCTCTGAAAAGAGCAAATAACGGTCCCCATTCAAAGATTCATGAAAAAAAGTTTCAATTATTTTATTTCGGTAAATTCCACACCACACATTCGTTTTGAATGCATACTGGTTGATAATTTCCTTACTGTGACATAGTGAAGATTTTTCTCTGGGTGTCGGTTATTAAAAATTTCTGCAGCTTCACGATACGTTTTATAATTCTCACCCACAATTAACACAATTTCAATTTTATCTTCAGTACTTAATGTTGCTGGCATTTCTACCAAATTTTATAATACTTTCTACTAAATTTGGCTAAATACAACTGATGTTTTGAATGTCACTGTCAAACATTGTTATTGTAGAGATGTTTCGAGAAATAAAAAAAAAATATAAATTAATACAACTGCATATTTGAACGTGATTTTCAATTCCGGACAACTTTTCACAATAACAATTTTCGACATTTTGAAATATATAGTTATTACTCTTGAGTAAAATTCATATTTTTTTACATACCTCGTATAAAATTGATAGAATTTGATTTCTGATGGTTGCATCTTGGCTTTTAGACCATGCAGAACTTTTTATGAGGTATAACTTTTTATGTAGCCAACTTAAGCAGGCGCACTGTATATATATAGAAAGAGAGAGAGAGAGAGAAATAATACCTAAGTGCACTGTCCAACGTTTATATCTAGCGGTATCTTCTAGTGGAAAATGGAAGAATCTCAACGAAGGATTATTTCGAGTTGAAAGCTCACAATTTGGCAGGCACATTTATGCCCATATATCAGAAAAATAAATGTAATAATTACTTATTTACCTAAAAATAGTTGTGAGATAATATGCACTAAACACTCCACAAGAAAAATTAGGAATGACCACTGAAAATAAAACTTTATTTAAAGTTTCTTTCGCTTGGGCTGACAACCAATAAAGATTGTATTATCAGAATATAATTTTGAATGGTTTATTGATTTTTTCAGTAGCTTAAGAAGCAGATTTATTGTAATAACTATTTGAAAATGAATGGGCAGTATCTCATGAAGCCCTTCGCTTGTCCAACTTATTTAGAAAGAAAATGTTTTATATCACTAGTCAATATTATCTGAGAGTAAAGGGAATATCAAAGTTCAAAAACGCATTGAAAATATAACATTTTCAATAATGCAGTCTTTTGAATTTGAACTTGACCAATAAATTGATGAGTTTAGAATCGGTTCTCATTTTTCATAAATTTTTAGTGACAATTTGCAGTAACTATCGGCTATGAATTGGATGCCTGCTAGAACAGAGATTTTCAGGTTATATGTTATTATTTTCGCGATTTCACATACCCTACCCTAACCGCGAGAAAAATTATTGTGCGAAAAAAAAACATAATTTACGTTGCATTACATTCGCAGAAATGTGCATTGCTGAATATAAAAGACAGAGATGTAGAAGATGGTGGATTAGAGCTTGGATTGAGAAAAGAGGGAAAGGAAACTTGACATTAGTTCAAGAAAAATTCCTAATCAATTCAAACGTTATTTAAGAATGGATCAGAGTCAATTCAATAAGCTATTGAATATATTCGGAACTTTTCCTATAGTTGAACCATTTCTTGTCAGTATGTTGGTATTCCTGAGTAAAAACTGTTGCCAAAATTGACCAATAAATTGTCAGGTGTAAATATAACCCATATTGGTCAATTTTATTGTTCAATTTATTGATCAATTTTATTGGATCCTGTAAATTCGCACTTAGAAAAATAGTTCCATTCTTCAACATAACCTTACTTTTCGTTACTAAATATATTCGATATTCATTATAATTTTCATAACATAACTTTCTAAAGGACAGTAATTCCTCAATATCTCAAATAACTGAATATTTTGTTCTTACCTTTTATTTCGATATTTCCTTTCCTATTTTTCTCACAAATGCAATGTTATTGTCTTAAGTTTATACATTTATACACTACAAAACAGAGCCACGAACACTTAATAATGGAATACCACAAAAATAATCAAATTTCACGATCGACAATTTTAAATACAAATTACTAAATAAATGCAAATGGCATGGCAGAAAGCAAAAACACAAAATACCTATAGTTATTATTTCAATTCAACCCATCAAGGTCAATTCGCTCTGAGGCTCACCCACCTGAATTTGTTCCATCTCACTCGGATATATAATTTTTTGGGAATCATTGGACTAAAGCCATCTACGAATGGACCCCACTCTTATCCAATTTTTTCGCCGTTTGGTTGACTATGTATTTTTAGACAATGGTGGAAATATGCATAGCTTGAAAGAAGTGTTGACAAGTGATGTCAACACCTCTACCAATTCATTTGATACATATTTTATTATTTGACATGGCACCTCGTCTATGCCACTGGAATTTTTGGCACATGCGGTAGAGATTATAGTTCTTGGCAGTTGACTGGGGTTAGAAAGAGTTAAAATTGTAATTTTTTATTTTCAGGTTTTAACTATTATTAACTGCAGACGATCGTGAAAATTTTTCTAGATAATAGAAAAGTGATTGAATTCAGTGGCAGTTTCAGAAGTACGTCATCGGTTAATGTTTTATTGTTTTCAGTGGTTATATATCGAATCCTTCATATTTATTGTTGATTTTATAGCATTCCAAGTTGCACCTGATTTATTGTAGCATTCATGATCTCATGTGAATGAAAATAATTTCATAGCAAGAAGTATTTTTTACGGCAATAAAATAAGTTATTTACAAATTTTCCAAAAAATTCTTTGTTCCGCCTTCGTTCCTTTACCTAATATCGACATTTTATATTTTATAAAAATAATAAATTTTCTAGACAGGTTGTCAAAAATCATGTTTCGCCAAATTCCATCTAAATTAACCACCTTCCTTAAATTACCCATGCATAAAACTATAATACTGGTGAAAATATGACAAACAATAAAGGGCATGTAGGCTGGAGACCAACTAGTGTGGCTGAGAACTCCTTGACTAATAAATTGGACATCACAAGAAAAATTGTTGGAAATGCCCTCTACAATTAATAGTACCTATCTTCAGTCACAGATAGTGGGTGCGAAACATTACATTAATTAATTGTATCGTAAATATGAAAATTATTGTAGGAATTGAATACATCTTTTCATTGAATGATTGTTAAATGTTTCAATTGTGATAAATATTGAAATATAATCGTTATATGAAGTTAAAGTAACTTTAGCGTTGAATGGGTCCAAAAAGCTAACTTTAAAGAGTGGTCCTGTATGTATAAGTCGAGTTTGGTTACATAATTAAAAGCGTTTTTTTTTTAGTTTGTAATTTAGTTTTCATCGTCTTTATCATAATAAAGTTATTTTTTGTTATTCTTTCGATAAAAAAAAAACAATTTGTGGTTTAGCAACTAGCACTATTTGAAAATGGGTTCTGCATATTCGAATGAAACTCTCAAAAGAGTGGCCGCCCTAAAGTCCAAAAATGATATTAATTGGATTTATAAAAAGAAATAAAATTATATGCACTCATTAAATATTTCCTAAATATGAAATTAATAGATTGATGTTCATAAAATGAGATTTTCAAGATAATCTCTTGGGAGGGATTCATATTGAGAAGAGAAACATGCTCAATTGAAGTTTGAATAAAAATATTTTTTTGAAAATTGAAAAATCTTCAATAAAAATTAAGTGATTTTTTGTAATATCTAATAGAAAACAAATACAAAGCGATGCTGGACATTGAACTACATCTGATAGATTTTGTGAACTCAAAAGAAAAATTCTAAAAGCGAAAATTTTAATTTTCTTTCACATAGTTATTTGATTTTTTAACATAGATTTTTCTATTTTCAGAAAAATATTTCTATTTAATAGTCATTCGAGAATGATTTCCTTTTCAACATGAAATGAATTCTTCTGAAATGTTGGGTGCTGTCTCTATTTTGAAAATAAATATGCCTTTACGTTACAGAACAGTCACAAATGTATGTAAGGATATTCACTTCTATTGGAAGATTACCTCAGTTATTGAAATATTATCTGAAATGCCAGAAAGACATTTTGCTGAAGAAGTGGAGGAACCAACTGGAATTCGAACAAGATGAATCAACCCTACAGTGGATTCACAATTATTACAATGAACTCTTATCTAACTGGTACACACAATATCGATGGTTCAATCAAGTTTTCACCGGTGAATCAGCATCACATGCCTTGATAGATATATACAGTGATGTGCTATCATCACTTGATCCTAGTCTAAATGAATGTATAGATGCTGCTTTGAAACAAGTCCCTCACAAACTAAATTTTATGTTTGAAACAAGCAGATAACATGCCAGTTTCGAGATAGTTTCTTGACATTATTAATCAAACTACTCAAGGTGAGATTTTTGCTTTAACATGCTATTCAATGGTGAAGGTTTTGTAATTAACTATTTTGTTTATTAGTTTGAAAGAAGTACTTTTTAATACTCGAGTTCGATGAATTTATATAATAATTGTCATGGCTTTTAACCCCATTTCAGAAACATTATTTAAATTTTTATATATATATATATATATATATATATATATATATATATATATATATATATATATATATATATATATATATATATATATATATATATTATATATATTATATATATATATATATATATATATATATATATATATATATATATATACAGAGTGGCCACTTTTTAATGGGATTGTATTGGTAACTTTTAATCCATAAGAGTTAGAAGGTCGGTCAAATGGAGAAAAGTTGCATTCATAGAAGCATTGTCAAGCAGTTCAAACAAATCGAGATTATCAGGGCCGGGTTATTGAGATATCATAAGAAAAGTAAATTCTGTCATTTTGATTTTTCTTTTTTTCCCACTTTATTTCGAATATTATCAAAAAATGTCACAGGAGTTTTTTATTCAACAGTAAATTATCCTCATTTTGACATAATCAGATTTTGTATCCAACGTTTCGTACGCTCTGGGCCACCCTCAACCTCATTTTTTTCAATACGGACCTGCATATTTTATGACACTTTTCGAAATAACTTTTAACGCTAAATTCAACGATATATCATACAATGTCATTCAAAGTTGATTTTCAGGTGATTTGGACCCTTATCCAAATTTCTTTGGGTCGGATCTGTATTACATTTAGGTACCTTTAGTTTAATTAACAACATGCAATACATTTCGATAAGAAAATCAACTTACTCATCTTCAACTGAATGGAACGTAACAGAATCAAAGCAAGAAACAAGTAATAATTATTTACAAATTTCAAGAGGTGAAAAACCTAATTCATAATAATTAAACGAAACTATCATTTAATGAAAGAAAAATCAAATGATTATTCGAAAGTAAATGATGAACATTAATGAAGTAAGTGTTCGAAATGTCCACAATTTTGTAAAATGCTCTTTGCGGTTCTGGAACCCATACTTCTTATACATTTGCTTATTTCGTCTCCTTGAGTACCTTCCAATACATTCTCAATCTTCTTGCGAAGAATCTCTATTGTTGGGTTCGTAGTATCATACATTTTATTTTTGAGATATCCCCACAAATAAAAATCCAGTGGATTCAAATCCGGAGATCTGGCAGGCCATGCTACTGGACCTCTTGTTCCAATCCATGAATCGGGAAAAGTTCGATTTAGATAGTCTGTGACTATTCTTGAGTTGTGTGGACCACATCCGTCTTGTTGGAACCATGGACTATTACGCCGATACCGTATAGGAAGATCATCCAACATTTCTTCTATAATTTCTACATATTTTGCTTTGGTTAGGTTGCCGTCAATAAAATAGGGTCCCAGTAATTTATTATTCAACAAACCGCACCATATGTTCAAAGAAAAACGATATTGATGTCTAACTTCATGAATTAAGTGAGGATTTTCTGTGGCATAAAAATGTTTGTTTCTTCGATTGTGAATGTCGTTTCGTCTCCCCAAATGATATTGTGCGCAAAATTGTTGTTATTCCTCACCTTCCGTTGAAACCAATTACAGAATTGCAACCTTCTCTCAGGATCATTGCGATATAGTTTTTGCACGGCTTGGTATTTATAGTCATGGTATCCGTGTCTCTTGACTTTTATTAACAGCACTTTTTGATAAATTGCATTCACTGGCCATAGTTCTCGATCATATTCCTGGATTCATTCGAATTTGGGCCAGAACATTGATGTCATTGATAGGTCGTTTCGTCGTACATAAGGACCTCTAGGTTTGATGAATGAATTATGTGCAAGTAACGTTGTAGATAAACGTCGAAACATTTTAATATTTGGTGTTGTTCTTTCAAGATATAATTCACCATACCTTTGTTGTGCTTTGAACGAATTTCTATCTAGTTTTATGTACACTTCGTACATATCTCTCTTCTCTTCATTTGTGTATCTTACATATCGAATAAGTTAAATTGAAATTACTCAGAAAAGTATTTAATGACAAGTTCTTGTGACACAATAATAAACGAAGTGACAAATAATATGACATTTCTTGTTATGTTCTTTTTTATCCACGGCCTACTACTTGAAAATAATACATTCAATAAACCTAGAGTTGTGTGTATGTAAGAAAAAACAAGTCTATCAACGATATCAATGTTCTGACCCAAATTCAATTGAACCCAGAAAAAAAATCGAGAACTGTGGCCAGTAAATGCAATTTATCAAAAACTGCTGTTGATAAAATAGTCAAGAGACGCGAATACAATGATTTTAAATTTGAATACCAAGCCTTGCAAAAATTATATCATAATGATCTCAAAATAAAGTTCGATTCTGTAATTTGTTTCAACGGAACAAATGATAAATCCAACAATAATGATTCCTCGAGAAGATTGAGAATGTATTGGAAGGTATTCAAGGAGAAATAAGCAAATGTATAAGAAGTATGGGTTCCAGAACATAAGTGCATTTTACAAAATGGTAGACATTTCGAACACTTACTTCATTAATGTTCATCATTTACTTTCGAATAATCATTTGATTTTTCTTTCATTAAATGATAGTTTCGTTTAATTATTATGAATTAGGTTTTTCACCTCTTGAAATTTGTAAATAATTATTACTTGTTTCTTGCTTTGATTCTGTTACGTTCCATTCAGTTGAAGATGAGTAAGTCGATTTTCATATCGAAATGTATTGCATGTTGTTAATTAAACTAAAGGTACCTAAATGTAATACAGATCCGACCCAAAGAAATTTGGATAAGGGTCAAAATCACCTGAAAATCAACTTTGAATGACATTGTATGATATATCGTTGAATTCAGCGTTAAAAGTTATTTCGAAAAGTGTCATAAAATATGCAGGTCCGTATTGAAAAAAATGAGGTTGAGGATGGCCCAGAGCGTACGAAACGTTGGATACGAAATCTGATTATGTCAAATTGAGGATAATTTACTGTCAAATAAAAAACTCCTGTGACATTTTTTGATAATATTCGAAATAAAGTGGGAAAAAAAGAAAAATCAAAATGACAGAATTTACTTTTCTTATGATATCTCAATAACCGGCCCTGATAATCTCGATTTGTTTGAACTGCTTGACAATGCTTCTATGAATGCAACTTTTTCTCCATTTGACCGACCTTCTAACTCTTATGGTTTAAAAGTTACCAATACAATCCCATCAAAAAAGTGGCCACTCTGTATATATATACATATATATATATTTATATATATATATTTATATTTATATATATATATATATATATGTGCTTCACCTCGTCGGGTCAGCTGAGCTATTGTATCTACAATAATAATAAACATGATTTTTCAATTTTCCACAAACCTTCGTATACAGATATTACAATACATAGTACTTCCACTCATCCATACCAACACAAAGTAGCCGCATATAATACTTTGATCCACAGACTAGTGAATGTTCCTCTGTCAGAAGAAAATTTCAATAAAGAATAGGCGAGAACACAAAAAATTATCGCTTTAAATATGCTTTAAAATACATAACACATATATAAATGTACCCAGAAAATATTTTTTGAGTCAAATTCCAATTACAGCAGTTTCCAGTCGTTTTTGAGAATCAGCAAATTTTGAAGCTACTAATATTAGCGCTCTTTGTGACGTAAACGACCGAGCAGCCAATAGGCATATTCGGGTTGATTGTGACGTTAAACAGCAAACTATAAATGTCAGAACTAGAACACTATTCGCAATGTCAAGCGACGATGGCGGATTTGAAGGGTGTAAAAACATTCGATACGTCATAAAAAAATGTATTGTCACAAAGCAGTCATAAGTTAGAAAAAAAAAACATTTCAAAATTACCAGAGTGGTTGATTTCCAGTTCATTATTCAAAATTAGTAAATCAGATCAGTTTTCCAAAACATTTGACAAAAAAACCAGACCGACAATATATAAACAATTGTTTCACATTTTAAGCGACCTCGAAATTCTAAATAAAATATAACATATCAAAGCACAAATTGCTAACTTTGATCCGGTTGATGGACAAAAATATTTGGTTTTCGAAGTACCAAGAGAAAGAAAAATGAATCAGTATATGTCAGGCCTTGGTGTGTGTTACAAGTTATCAGTCGGTGAAGTGCCCCCCTTAAGGAAACAGCTGGAAGCAGAAAATGCTCCCCATTGTGTAAGGCCCTACTTTTATTGTACAAACCTGTTAAATTTTAGTTGATTATTCCGATATTTTACTCATTGTCATCTCATTTTTCAACCGACGAAAAAAAGGAGGAGGTTCTCTAGTCGATGCGTATATTTTTTTTATGTACGACCACGCATAACTTTCCACAGAGTAGATCGATTTCGATTATTCTTTTTTCATTGGATAGGGTATACCTCGAAGTTGGTCCCATTTGGATTTCAAGAAAAAATGTCACCCTTAAGGGTAGTAAAGTAGGAGATATTTATGGTTCTTCCACTGGATTTTTACCCGTTAACTGATTCTACCACTCATAACTGTGTACAGGGTTATCCGATTTAAATGATTCTTTCTTTATTGGATAGGGTATACTTCAGAGTTGGTCATTTGGGAAGGAATAATCCTCCCCTAAGGGTAGAAAAATAGGGGATGTTTGATTTTTCATCTGTGAACCGATTCTGTTGAAATACAAATACACATATGTAAATAGTTCTGATGACACTACATCATAATGGATACCTGGAGTAAAATTGGGTAGGTAGTCATTAGTGGATTTTAGCCACAAAAAATTTAAAAATATTTTTTTAACAAAAATGAAACTGACGAAAAAAGAAACTGAAAAGCAAAAAATTTAATAAACTTTCTTAGTCTTAATAATAATTGAGCTCCTAAACTAATGTGAGTAACTAATTTTGAGTCGGCGCCAAACAATCAATGAGGATCATTAAATTTCTTTTAAAAAATTATTAAAACGCCGCCGTACATCCCGCTGCCATCATTTAACTCTTTACTTAATTCAATTGCTATTTTCTTTGGCGCCGACTCAAAATTAGTTTCTCACATTAGTTGTTTCGTTTCCACTTCTAATTATAACTTTTTTTTCTCATATGTCTATATACTCATTACTTGTTCATTTTATTTTTCATCATATATATATATATATATATATATATATTTAATGAAAATATATATATATATATATATATACATATATATATAGAAGAAAGAGGAGAGGTAGTCTTTGCTGACTAGTTAGGAAAAGTCTAGAAATTCTTTGGGACAGCAGCAACGTTTGCTGCTGTCCCAAAGAATTTCCCAGACTTTTATATATATATATATATATATATATATATATATATATATATATATATATATATATATATATATATATATATATATATATATATTGTTATGTTATGAAAGACCAGAAATTTATTTTAAAAGGAAAAAAGAAATAATTTCAATAAAAAACCCACAAAAATAATAATTACTTAATAGTTAGTAGTTTAAGAGATATTGTTTTTACATATTTTTAAGATTCTATTTCTTTTATGAAGCCTCTGTATAATATTGATAGATAAAAAATATACAAATACTATAATGCAATCATTTTCATACATTGTCAAGATCATTACAACCTATAATTGTTCAAAAGATAACAAAAAAGTCTAGATTTACAAAATCATCCTGAATAAAATATGATCAACAAAATTATAAGCTTGAAACATACAGTATATGAAATTGTATCTAACTAAAAATAGCCAATGGGAGAACAACAAACTTATTGATGACAATAGCCAATCAGGGAACAGTATGGTCAGATGTAAGATTGGAAATTGTGAGAAAATAAGAAGGGAAAGGTGTCAGAGACAATTATCATTAAATATTGTACATAGTTTGTAAGAAAAGAAAAATATTTTAGTTTATAAGTTTTGACAAATAACTCCAAAGAGTGAAAATGTGACAACAAAGTGCGCGAATTTGAAAATTCAAATGATATGGAAACAGGGAGAAATGGTATCCAGGTGACAGAAAACAAAGCCACGAGGAGATTGAAATTTTTTTTGAAAAGAATGCCACGTTCGTACTTTAGAAAAAGAAAAAATTCAAGAACTTCATGAATATAAGGTAGTTTCTTCATTAGAACCCAATCAACTCAACTTCAGGAGAATTTCAATAAAAATTAATAGCAGCAAACGAGATTACCTTTTTTATGTACTCCATATGAAACTATTTCAAAGCTGTTTTCTGGATTTGTATGGTTCCTTTTTGGTATTGGAGAGCCTGAGAGCAGTACATTGAGGAGGATTCAATTTCATGGTGCATATTGTAACAGCGACAGTTGCATCGTCAGGTATAAACTTTTCTTGTGCACATCACAAACTGAATAACCTCACAAATAACTCGTATCATACCAGAAGAACTCTATTTCACTTTGATATTGAATTACTAAAGAATTTTCAACCTTCAAAGTAAAAAGTGAGGTTGTGTATTTTTTATTCATTACCGTTTCTCATGATTGTTCTTGAAAATTTGTAGAATGACCATAGTATAAGTTATCCAACGTAGGCCAGGTTAATATAAGTTTTCCTGAATGAAGGAAGTAATTGTTTTTCGACATTTCTCGTTTGTTTTCCACAATGATCTGCAATCGTACTTGTAAACATTGAATAGATTGAATTTGACATCAAGCATTGGCTCTATTGCCTGAACCGGCTATCTGAGACAAAAGGCGTACCGAGTTTAGTCGTGGTAAGAAAAGTGATAACAATTGGCAGCAACGTGACGAGAAAACAGTGACGTTAGCTAGCAATTATTATTAGATTGCAATATATTATACAGGGTGAAAATAATTTATCTATCATATCAATTTGAACCCAAGAGGGATAAAAATCAACAACAACATATTATTTTTACAAATAACATTCCATAACAATTTGGTTCCCAACTACGAACAGAAATTATTAGCACTCATCATTTTATAATAACAATTTAATTTGATATATCATCATTTCATAATAATTTGTCTCCCAACGCGGGGTGAAATGAACAACAATTGTTTTTTTTACAATCATTATTTCATAACAATTTGGCGCCCAACGCGGGGCGCAATTAACAACAGTCATAAACATTACATAACAATATATATATATATATATATATATATACGAATATAGAATTCATTTCGCGATTTATTTTACTTTTGTCTATGATTATTTGTTCTGAAGACAACGCTTAGCAATCCTTGCTCAATCAAAAGTATGTATCTCCTATCAGATTACTATTCCACATCCTACCCTCGTTTCTTGCTTCGATAGCAACGATATTAATGAACGAATCGAGAGTGCCGCCTAAGCCGAGGATTATTACAATTGAATTAATTGATAAAATGTTAAGCAATACTGAGCTAAAAGTTTCTCGAGCTAAAGCCCTAAGGCAGACAGCAGTCAAACGCTTGACTTTGATTTTGGAAACTGCGGCGTTAGCAAAAACCAATTCAGAAGATCAAACTCAATTTAAAGTAAAACATCGTGATCTAAAAAAGGTTTTCAAAGATTTCGAGAAACATCATGATACTATTTTGACTTTGCTTGCCGAGGATGAGGCTAAGTTGAAAGAAGAACACAAAAATGACGAATGAAGAAGAATTTGTCAAACAGTGTCAGGTAATTGAAACCATTTTTTTTAAATTATTTGAAACAGATCTTGAAAGCTCTTTGATTCATTCAAATGCTCCTGCCAATAGTACGGCTCTGAACGATTACATTGTTTTGCCTAAAATAAAATTAACTGTTTTCACTGGAGACATCAAAGTATTTCCTACTTTTCAACAGACTTTCGAAACTCTAATTCATAATAATCATTATCTAATGTTGAAAAATGCAATTACTTAATTTCGAGTCTTAGTGGACCTGCTCTTGAATGGATTTAAGACATTCCAATTTTGAATGGAAATTATTTGTCTGTTTACAATACATTACTTGATAGATTTAATAATAAGCGTTTACAAGCTTTAACTCATTGGAAATGCATTGAAGATTCTCCGCATCTTGAAAATTAAAACGCAGTAGGTCTCCGTAACCTGATGGATACTTTTACGAAAAATTTGAATGCGTTTGAAGGCTTTGGGTTTGAAACCGGAAGACTGGGATTTTATAATTACTCATATGCTCCTCGAACACCTAGATCCCTCGACTCGTAAGTCTTTCGACATCCCTAAATATGAAGATGTAAAAGGCTACATTAATAAACAGTGCACAGCTTTGGAATCAGTCATTAAGCCATGTCAAACATCCAATACATCCAAATTTACTTTTTCAAATACTCTTCGTAAACAAAATTATAAATCTTAGAATGTGAATAATAATTCACACAATTCGCGCAATAAACCTGCCTTTTTGGTTGATGCGCCACGATCTAACACTCCCATCGCTTGTTTTCTATGCAGAGGCCCCCATATTATTTAAAGATGTCATATTTTCCAGTCTAAAATGCCCCAACAGCGTTAAGAAATAATAAAAACTCAAAAGGTTTGCATCAATGGCGTCGAATGCTGTTCACGAGAATGAAAATTTCAATGAAAAAATATTCAAATGTTGCCAAAAAACTACCAACGTTTTAGTGTGTGTAAAGTGTGGTTCAATTTTTCACTTATCGTGCTCGACCAGGAAAAAGCAGAAATGTGTGAAGTTAGGTGATACCAGAATCATTTGCGAGGTGTGTAAAATTCCGCAAAATAATAAAAATGAAGACCAAATTAATCAAGTAGGAAATACTCTTATAATAAAATCGGAAATCAACTTCCTTAAAAAAATATTAATGGAGAAAGAAGAGAAATATCAAATTTTACTCGAAAACAATTTACTAAAGAGAACGAACGAACTTCTTGAAGGTAAAATAAAACAAAAACCATGTGAATCTCAGGTAAACAAAGTTGTCTTCGAAGACAAAAAAACGGAGAGGTCTTTGAATACTAGACCCCAACCTAAAACTCTGGTGAATTGGGAATTCAAAATTAGATGCCAGCGCCAGAGTGGCAAAAATTCAAACCAGACATACTTACATTGTTTGTCTGTTTTCTCAGAGGTTATACACTTGTGCTCGGAGTTTTTCTGAAAAGATTTCCATTTGGTATAATTTTCCAGTTTTTTTGTGTAGTGTTATTCATTTCAAGACTCTAGTGAAGTGGTGTATTTAAATCTTAAGACAATATCATTTGCGAAAACTCTTTGAAGGAGACAAAGTATGCTCTAAATTGCTTGCAAAACAAATCTTTTTTGAAGTTTCCGGACAGCTTAGTGAAGTCATCGGGAATTATTGTTATGAATTATTTTGAAGAAATGTTACACATTATTATTGGTGAATGTTCGAATTAAAAATAAAACTAACAAAAACAGTTTTTTTTTATTTTATTTAAAACAAACAAGATGGTGTGAAAATGTGTCCTTATCACCTAGATACACATATATAGTCACTCTTTTTCCATACTGTATGAATAATCTTCGGTATGTCGAATAATATCTCTTTATTTCTCTTAGGTCTCTTTTTTTTTCTTCTCAACTCTCTTCAAAGGTTCTCTTTTTCACTTTTTCTCTTGGCCACACACGATACAGGAACATTTTGGAAAGGAACTGTATTCTTCATCAAGATTCCAAGAGCCCGTCGTCTGTCTATAGACTCACTCAATCCTAGATTAGTTTGCACCAGGAGGTTACATTCATTTTCTAAAGGAAAATGATAAAAACTCATTCCAATACACCGGGATCGTTTTGTCCAAGAGTCACATTGAGGTACACAACAATAATGATTTGAACTAGAATCACTCATTTTTTCACTCGAGGACGTACAATAGTCAACAGAATATTCACCAGGTAAACCAGAATTTCATTGAATGTGAACAATCAGTGGAGATTCGACAAGTTTTGAGTGTACAATGGCTAAAATCATATAAACATTAATGTTTCGAAAAGTAAACAATGTGTCCTCATCACCTAGATATACATATATAGTCACTCTTTTTCCATACTGTATGAATAATTTTCGGTATGTTGAATAATATCTCTTTTTTCACTTCTTAACTCTCTTTTCTTTCCTCACAACTCTCTTTGAAGGTTCTCTTTTTCACTTTTATCTTAGCCACAGACGATACAGGAGGATTTTGGGAAGGGACTGGATTCTTCTTCAAGTCTATAAACTCGCTCAATCCTAAATTAGTCTGCACCAGAACGTTACGTTCATTTTCTCATGGAAAATGATGAAAACTCATTCCAGTACAAGGGGATCGTTTTGCCCAAGAGTCACATTGAGGTACACAACAATAATTATTTGAACTTGAATCACTCATTTTTTTACTCGAGGACAAACAATAGTCAACAGGTAAACAAGAATTTCATTAAATGTCAACAATCACAAGAGATTCGACAAGTTTTAGGTATACAATGGCTAAAACATAAATGTTTGGAAAAGTAAACAATGTAAGTATGTATAGTTTCCAAAATCGACACCAGAGGGAGTATCCCTTATTTTGAATTCCCAATAGCCTTGACAAATCCAAACAAATTAAACTGGCAGTGGCTACTAGTCCAACATTGGAATCGCAACAAGAAATCAGTCAAGCTCTACATGGTAGCAATAAGGATACTCCCAAACCTCAACTCATAACTCTGCAATATGTTGATGTGGCATTAACACAAGCCCAAAATTAAACAACAATGAACAATTTTAAACACCTGGCTCAAACTTCTAGTGAAACATATGTGCAGAAGGTTGAAGGTTGGTCTCAGGTGACGCACAGCAGAAAGCGAAAATTCTTGGTAGGAAATACAGAGTCTAGTACAATAGAGACTATCCCAAGAAAAGTCCACCTACATGCTACTAGGCTTGAAGCAGTAACTAAGCCGGATGACCTCATGAAGTTTCTGAATAATAAACTACCAGGGGTTAAGTGGGAGGTACACCCCTCCAGGAAACCTGAATTTTACTCCTCCATGAAGGTTATCATCGATCAAGAATTACTTAATGAAGCATGGAAGCGTGAAACGTTGCCAAATGGTTCATTATATCGTTTTTCTCAATGAAGAGGCGGGCAGTAGATGTGTTGAATCCTTGCACTTAGGATTCTTATATACCTTTACTGGACAGGCGAAGGATTATACACTCCCAAATCAATTGTCTGTCACCGAATCTCAAGGAGAAGACTGCTTTATTCTGCACTTCAAAATAACAAGGCTTGTCTGATAAAAATAAACTTCTACAGTTGACATTGATGGAGCACAACACAGACATACTGTGTATGTCCGAGCATTGACTGAAAGAAGACGAAATGAAAATGACGTACATTGATAATTTTAAATTCGTTTCTAATCTTTTTCTTTTTAGAAAAAAGATTATTGCAAAATCCAAACTTTCATAAGGCATACTGCGAAGTCATATCCGATTATTTAGATAGGAATCACTGAATCAAATAATTGTTTTTAAATAGCCCACCATGCTGTTTTCAAAAAATATTCAACATCCAATCCCCTACGCGTGGTGTTCGATGCTTCTAGTCATGCAACTGACAAAATTTAATTAAATAATGCCCTTTACGTAGGCCCTAAACTACAAAATGACCTCGTAAAAATATTACTCCATTTTAGGTTGCATACATTTGTTTTATGTTGTGATCTGCGCCAAATGTATCGAATGATATTGGTATTGGTAACTCTCGAACATAGAAATTTTCAAAGAATATTATGGCATTCTTACCTGACAAACCTATATAAAAGATTATGAAATAAATGGCTTGTTCTACTTTTTTGGCGATGAGATGTATCTCACAGATAGCTGCAGATTATAATGACCTGCCTTTAGCCTCAGAAATACTCGGAAACTCTGTATGTTGATGATATAATTTTTGGTCATAATTCGCCACAAACAATTTCACTGATGAAAGCCCAACTCGTTGGACTTTTATCCAGGGCCGGCTTCGAAGTTAGAAAATGGATGATCAATGATTTCGAGTTTTTCAATCTCAAACTCAAAATATCAATTCTTCTTTAAATTTGGAAACCGATGCTACTCTGAAAATTCTCTGGCTGAAGTGGAACCCAAATACAGATACATTATTTTATTCTTTCGATGCGTCAAATGAGGAATGTACTAAGATAACGATTTTATCCGAACTTGCGAGGATTTTCGATCCCTTGGGATTTCTCACACCGATTACCGTTTATGCAAATATAATTATACATTACCTATGAACTTTGGGATTGGCATGGGATCAATCCCCTCCAACAGAAATAATTGCAAAATGGAAAATTTCAAATCAGAACTCACTTGTTTTCTTACCTTTAATATTTCACGGAAAATTGACACAGAGAACACAATGTCTCAACAATTACACGGATTTTCCGACGGTTCGTAAAAGGCGTATTGCGCAGACGTATACCTACGAATTGTCTATAGAGACAGATCTATACAAACCTTTTTGGTGTGCGGTAAATCCAAAGTATCTTCTCTAAAGAGAATCAGCCTGAAAGATGAAAGATAAGTGCCATGTGAAGTGGAATGAATAGAAAAATCGAATTAAACGGTTTTCTTCACATAAAGGATTCAATATAAAATTGAACCAGAAAATGGTAGATCTCAGGTGAAAAACAACTACTTTCCTGGCAAATACCACGCAGAACATTGAATGATATTCACCTGAAAATCCATGCATACTTCCATATAATATCAATGGACATTGAATGCAAATGTTTCTTTCTGATAAGCTCGATTATGTTTAATTTATGTCGTGTTCACCTAACAATCCGCATACCGGTTTCAGGCTTCTTGGCCCTCATCAGTACGGAGTAGTCAACCAGCCAAAGATCCAAAGAACTCTGGCTGAAGTGAGACACAACGTAAACAAACCATCATCGATCTTGTAACACCTATAGGTACGCCGGAAAAGATAAACTTTAACTGGCGGTACCTAGTGACAGAAAGAAACACTCCGAAAATCTCCCACCTCGATAGGTTTCTAAATAAAAGATTCCTTCTCAGTAGGGGTAGCAAGCCCGTCTAGCATATAGTGAAAGATAAGTGCCATGTGAAGTGGAATGAATAGAAAAAATCGAATTAAACGGTTTTCTTCACATAAAGGATTCAATATAAAATTGAACCAGAAAATGGTAGATCTCAGGTGAAAAACAACTACTTTCCTGGCAAATACCACGCAGAACATTGAATGATATTCACCTGAAAATCCATGCATACTTCCATATAATATCAATGGACATTGAATGCAAATGTTTCTTTCTGATAAGCTCGATTATGTTTAATTTATGTCGTGTTCACCTAACAATCCGCATACCGGTTTCAGGCTTCTTGGCCCTCATTTTCTAGAATCAGCCTACCTCTCCTCGAATTATGAGCGAACACATTACTCGCGAAACTTATGAAATATGTAATGAATACCATTGAAAATGAAATGAAATTTGAGAAAATCTTCGTTTTCACGGACCTCCAGAATGTTGGTACCATATTTCGTCAAATATCAACCCCGCTGACTGTGGGTCACGAGGTCTATTCCCTTCGGAACTTGCAAATTTCTCTTTATGGTGGCAAGGTCCCCGATTTCTCTATCAAGGTGAAGAATCGAGGGAATTTAAGACATTCACGAACGCGAAGTCTATTGAAGCTCTTGAGGAAAAGAGGATTTTTTTCTATAACTACAATAATCGTCTCGTCGGTGATGCCTCGCTTACAAACTCGCTCACTTGTCTGGAACACCGTAGAAAAGTTGGCGATTTGTCTCTATTTTATAGATATTTTCATGGGCGATGCTCTTCTGAAATATCAACAATCGTTCCTGCTTTGGCAGTCTCTTCGAGATTAACCCGTCAAGTTCAGTCATCACACCCCTTCGTGGTCACTTTGGAGACCTGCAGAACATCACTTTCCAAAGACTCGTTCATCCAACGAACAGCGAGGCTTTGGAACTCATTGCCTAGGGAGGTGTTCCCCGAGGCATACAACCTTCAGAAATTTAAGAAGAACACCAACTCCTACCTTCTTTCCCTAGGTTCCCACGATGTTCTCTGAACATTACAGGATATTCCGTTTCGTGGGAACCAGAACATAAAAAAAAAAATTAAATGGAACTTTATCGATTGTGCGCTCGAGAAATATAGTTCTTTATCCAAGATAAAAAGAATAGTAGCCTACTTTTTGCGCGCTATTGATTTTTATTTTTTTTATAAAAAACCCGTCTTGGAATGGTTTACGCTTTCTGAAATGCACCGAGCGTTACTTTTTGTCGTTAAGCAAATTCAAAATCATTATTTTAAGGAAAAAATTATTCTTTTAAAAAAGGAAAAATTACTTCCCAAGGTCATGCGAAAACTGAACCCCTTTTTAGATAAAGAGGGATTGTTACGTGTTGGAGGCCGATTCAGCCATTCAAAAATATCCTACGATAAAAAATTCCCCATTCTCTTGCCTGGTACTTCGAAATTGACTGAACTCATTATTAATGAAATCCACATTACTTATTTACATAGTGGTATACAAACCACCCAGTTTTTACTATCACAAAACTTCTGGGTACTTTCATCCAAAAGAGTAATCCGAAAGGTTTTGCATAAATGCCTCACATGTTGGAAAACCCAGCCTATTGCATTTCAGCCCCCAATGGGCAATTTACCAAAGTTTTGGGTAACGCAAACAAAAGCTTTTTCCATAGTAGGTGTTGATTTTCGTGGCCCTTTTTCCATAACCATGGGTAGATTACGTGGTTCTAGAACCGTTAGATTATACGTTTGCTTATTCATTTGTGTCGCTACGAAAGCAGTTCACGTAGAATTAGTCTCTGATCTATCTCAGAAGCCTTTTTAACTGACTTGCGCAGATTCATAGCTAGAAGGGGCAGATGCACAACCATCATTTCTGACAATGGAACCAATTTCATAGTGGCAGGAAAATACTTACAAAAACTTTTTGTTCACGCTACTAAACAAGAATCGATTACTCGGAAATATAATTGCGCTAGCAATCCCCATATGGGAGGCATTTGGGAAGACAATATCAAATCGCTGAAGTCACATTTGTATAGAATGATAGACAGTCAACTGTTAACATATGAAGAGTTCAATACGGTTCTGATTCAGGCTGAACTCTCGACCTTTATGTCCCATGAGTACGGATCCGAACGATTTGTCTGTATTAACGACTATTGCAGACACCGAATATACAAATATTGCCATTGATAGATTGACCAGATACCAATTGTTGCAAAGAATCCATCGCGATCTGTGGAATCGATGGCATCATGAGTATCTGCATACTCTGCAGCAAAGAATCAAATGGATAAATCCAGCTCAATCCGTTCCGATAGGAACTATGGTTCTTATAAAGGACGACAACACAAATCCCCTAGAGTGAGTACTTGGTAGGATTGTCGAACTGATTTTTGGGACTGACAATATTGCCAGAGTGGCAGTAGTAAAAATAACTAAGGGCATCGTTAAGCGACCCTTAGTAAAACTATGCCCATTACCCAATTGTTGATTATTCTGAATATACCACCGGCATCTTCAGGGGGGTGGGAATGTTTCGTATATACTGATACGTATTTAGAATTCATTTCGCGATTTATTTTACTTTTGTCTATGATTATTTGTTCAGAAGACAACCCTTAGCAATCCTTGCTCGATCAAAAGTACATATCTCCAGAGAGTGCCGCCTAAGCCGAGGACCTAGGGCACAAAAAGGAAAAATCACATTCTGGCAATTGGTGTCACCATACATACACGTGCTATTAATTAGCGAAATTATCTTTGCGACGGAGTGCGATCGTGAGTGACCTTTCACACAAAACGAAGCTGCTCCTATTTTCCATTTCCTACTCTACAAGCTTGGGTAAGTCATTTTCATACCCCTTTCTTAAACATTGATTTTCATCTGTCCATTTACATGATTCTCGTATCGGAAATAATTGAGTGAAGATATATACAGGATAAAGATTTTGGATAGAGCGGTCATAGAATCAGTGTCCCCTATAATTTTACACTCCTGCCCTTATACAATATTTTTTGTGTGAACGGTAATATTATATTAGTTTAGGAGCTCAGTTATTATTAAGACTAAAAAAGTTTATTTTATTTTTTGCTTTTCAGTTTCTTTTTTCGTCGGTTTAATTTTTTGTTAAAAATGTTTTTTTATATTTAGCTCCATATTCAACCAAACCTTCTTACTGTGTGTTAGGTTGTTTTTAGTAAATGAAGTGTTCTCTTTTGGTTATTCAACTATGTAATACTATATCTGTCCACAACGAATCGACGGGAACCTTAACCCCGGAGTTGTGACAATATTGTCGATTTTACAGTACACATAAACCTTGTTATTTTTGATATTAATGAATCATTGTGATCCATCAAAACGATTTCTGATTTCTTGTTATGGAGGCGCGGCCTAAGATTTGAAGTTTTAGAAAAAAAATAAAAATTGGGTACTAACAGAGTTTTCAAAAACTGTAAAATCCATTAAAAATATTTTGAAAATTTCGTGTCCTCGCCCATTAAATATAATCAAGCAAATTGCAGCCAATAATGTATATAATGTAACGTAAATAAACTTAACTTGGTTTAACTAATTTATTTAACACTTAATCTACAACTTAATTTATATTACTACGCCACTGTATAGCTCGATGGTATGGGCTCGTTCAGACTGTTCACTCCCTCTTGAGGGCTGTCTATTTATCTCCGATACAGCATTCTCGATGTTTCGAATTCTTCCAGTTGGCGACGGCATGTTCCAATTGTTTCCAATATTGACCGTTGCATTACGCGGAAGAGCGACTGGATGGTTCTCGAATATCTCCGGGGATGATCTCATCGCTGTCGATGGCGACGCGGGAGGCGACAGGTCCGGCCTAGGTTCGTTACATTGCCCCCTTCTTAAAGACATTTCGTCCCGAAATTTCATCCTTGGAGTGTGACGATATCTGCATGACTCCCCATATCTGCACCGTGAAGTTCGATGGAAGTAACACTCCACGGTCTTCATGATCGGTCGTGGAAGAGGGTTACAGCAAACCAAAATCTTGACGCCGCTGGATCTGAATATCGCCTCCAGCATACTTCTTATGACTCTCCAGTCCAACCCATCAATACCACAGGATAATTTTGGAATTGCTAGATCCACCAGATTCTGGTCCACCATGGTATCTCTTAGTTTGGTGAGTCTCTTCCAGACATCTTCATAAGACGGTTTATCTTGGGAATGCCTCTTGGTGACTAGGTAGTAGATGTTTCTCTGGCCTTTCTTCAACTGTAGCACCTCACCAACTTCTGGATTCTGCTCCCGCAGTGTTTGGAGTTGACCAACTGATTTCTTGGAGAACACTACGGCGATGCCCTGGACATTCGAAGATCTTCTGCCACACAGTGCGCTAGTGCGTAGTCAGCAGGCACCTCGAAAGGTCTCGTGACTCCTCTCTAGTAACCCATGTAGAACTTTCTGCCCGTTTGAATACAAGGACATAAACTTCTCGAACGTCATATCATCCTCCGGTGGCTTGAGGGTGCGAACTTGGTCATGGTTTCCAGCGTAAGGGGCCAACCTGTTGAAATGGACGACCCTTGGTTTCCCTCGGGGTGGCTTATGGATTCGGTACACAAGGTCGTTTATCCTTTTCACGATTTTATACGGGCCTTCCACCGAGTTCCGCAACTTTGGTGATAGCCCACGACGACGTTTGGGGTTGTACAGCCAAACCAGGTCATCAACCTTAAATCCTCCAGCGTCGGCCTTGATGTCATAGGTCTTCTTCATTTTATCGCTGGCACTCTGGATGTTCAACCGGACTCGTTCGTGGATGTCGTCCATTCTCTGCCGAAGTTTGCTGACGTAGTCCTCTCCCGCAGTGTCTTGTCCTGGCGGTATCCCAAACTTCAGGTCACAAGGCAGTCGCAGTTCTCGGCCCATTATAATACTAGCAGGAGTTTGACCGGTTGACTCGTGTACTGCGGATCGATAGGCCATCAGGAACAAATGAAGATACTGGTCCCAGTCTCTTTGATGGTCAGAGACAACCTTGGACAAGTGGCGGTTGATCGTCCTGTTCATCCGTTCCACCATTCCATCAGACTGCGGATGTAGGGCCGTGGTTCTTGTCTTGCGGATGTTCAGCAGTAGACATATTTCTTGGAAAAGGTTGGATTCGAAATTTCTGCCTTGATCCGAGTGCAGCTCCATTGGAATACCGAATCGACATATCCATTCTTTCACCAAGACGTCGGCGACGGTGATGGCTTCCTGGTTGGGCAGGGCATAGGCTTCCGCCCACTTACTGAAGTAGTCCATTGCCACAAGGATGTATTTATTCCCGTGGTCGGATACGGGAAACGGGCCGGCGATGTCAATGGCGATTCTCTCGAACGGGCTGCCTACGTTGTACTGACGCATCGGGGCCTTGGGTCGTATTCGAGGTCCATTGCTAGCAGCGCATCAGCGCACTTTCTGCACCAGTCCTGGACGTCAGCTTGACAATTGGCCCAGTAAAACCGTTGCCTCACTTTCTGCAGGGTCTTCGTCACTCCCAGATGTCCTCCGGCGACTCCATCATGGATTTCCCGCAGCACTTCCTCTCTTCTGTTCCTGGGAACAATTATTTGGCGTCTGTCTTCCCCACCAATATCGGCCTCCAACACACGTTTCAGGATTCCATTGTCCAGAATAAGAGAGTTCCATTGTGCCCAATAGGACTTAACAGCCGGCGAGTAACCTGCGACTTCCTGCCATGATGGTCTTCGATTGCCCTTCTTCCAGCTGACGACTAAGCCAAGGTCGGGTCTTTCTCTTGGTCTTTCTGGATCTTGCTGTCATTCCAGTTGTCATCCATTGCCGCGGTTCTACAAAGTGTTGCTTCTTTCTCTTCTGCTCGTCGGCAATGTGAGCAATCATCTGGACATGGTCTTCGCGACAAGGCATCTGCATTCTTATGGCTAGTTCCGGCTCGATGTTCGATCTCGAAATCGAATTCTTGGAGTCTCTCGATCCAACGTGCTACTTGACCCTCAGGATTTTTGAACTGTAAGAGCCATTTGAGGCTGCATGGTCAGTTCTCAACAGGAATCTTCTTCCATACACGTACTTGTAGAAGTGTTCCACTCCTTTACAACAGCTAACAGCTCTCGCCTGGTGACACAGTAATTGCGCTCTGGTTTGCTAAGCGTCTTGCTGAAATAACCAATGACCTTCTCCTGTCCCTCCTGGATCTGAGATAGGACAGCTCCAAGTCCCACGTTGCTGGCGTCCGTATCCAAAATGAATTTCCCTTTGGGTAGGGGATAGCTCAGTATAGGTGCGTTGATCAAAGCTCCTTTCAGCTTCCTGAATGAGTCTTGACATTCTTCGGACCACTGGAACTTTGTTTGGCCTTCCGTGAGCTTGGTCAGTGGTTTAGCGATGTTGGCGAATCCAGCACATATCGGCGATAGTATGTGCATAAACCAAGAAGCTTCGAAGTTGGTGAATGTCTTTTGGGATGGGCCAATCCTTAACAGCTTTGATCTTCTGGTCGTCCACTGCTACTCCTTCCCAGAGACAACGTGGCCGAGGTATCGTACTTCTTTTGGAACAGATGGCATTTCTTAGGGCTCAGTTTCAATCCGGAGTTCCTCAGTCGCAGGAATACTTCCTCCAAGTTTTCACGTGGTCCTCAAACGATCTGCCGACCACAATTATGTCGTCGAGATACACTAGACACGTGTTCCATGAGAGTCCCTTCAGTACTGTTTCCATCAATCTTTCGAATGTGGCGGGAGCATTACAGAGCCCGAATGGCATAACGGTGAACTGCCACAATCCTGAGCCGATGGTAAAAGCAGTCTTTTCTCGATCTTCCTGAGCCAGTTCTACTTGCCAGTATCCACTCTTCAGATCAAGGGTCGAGAAATCGTGGAACCAGCCAACGTGTCTAGGGTGTCATCTATTCTCGGGAGAGGGTAACTGTCCTTCTTCGTGACATTATTAAGTTGGCGATAGTCTACACAAAGCGTGTCGATCCATCCTTTTTCTTCACCAGTACGACTGGAAGGACCAGGGACTGTCAGATGGTTCGATAACTCCTTCTTTTCCCATATCGCTGACTATTTTGTCAGCCTCTTCCTTCTTGGCAAGAGGAAGTCTTCTTGCTGATTGCCGGATCGGTCGGGCACCCCCAGTATCAATCTTGTGCTGGACCACATTAGTTCGACCTCCTTTTCCTTGTCCGGTATCGAAGATGTCTTGGTACTTCTTAACTAAATCTCTTAGTTTGGGCTGTTGAGCTGGTTTTATATCTTTGGAAGAGATGGCAACTAATTTTTCTAGTTCTGTGGGCAAGTTGTTGGGTTGGCTAATCGTACCTCGTACACTCCGGATCACTGGGAAACTGGCGAGCAGTGCCCCAATATTGTTCCTTTCTTCAAGGTCACTGGAAAATAATTGACATTCATGACCCTTACGGGCACAAATTTGTCAGCACGCAACAAGGTCTTCCCTAGTGCAATCCCTCGTCCAATTTTCTCATCATGAAGTTTGGGCTCGAAAATCACCACGTTTCCACTGCTCGTACTCCCGTCCAGGCGAGCCTCCAGAATGGTTTCAGCCCTCTCAGGTACGCTTACATCTTCAGCCAACAATACACGGATCAACCCTCACTTCTCCCATGAAGCACCAGCTCTTCTCCGTTGACACGTAGGACGCCGTCTTTGAAATCAATTCAAACCCTCTGGAATTCATGATGTCCATTCCGATGATTGCATCGTCTTCGATGTCCGCTACAAGTGCCTGATGTTTCACTTTAGTGCTGCCCAAAATTATTTCAATCGGTAGCTCGCCATATACGTAGCTGGCTCCCCTGTTGCTGTGCGTAGCTTCAAGTTGTCAGTTCAATCCGTTCCGGTGTTCTGGCAAAGGAAGGCCCGAGAATTGTCCTAGTCGCACCTGTATCTAGCAGCATGGTGCAAGGCTCGTTATTGATGAGACCGTCTACGAAGACACCTTTGTTCTGTCGTTGAAGGATAGCGACATATGCGTTGTTAACCGGGGCCTGCCGGACACATGCCGACGATTGCCCTTCTCGTCGACCTTTTTAGTTTTCCTGCATCGGAGTCGATGAATGTTGGACATTTGCTACGCAGATGTCCAATTTACCACAATTCCGGCATCTTATGTCTTTTCTCAGGCAACACTTCCTTCATCACTTTTCTTATGGCAGGGTTCCAAGTTAGCAGGCTCCGGTGAGTCTTCCTCAATCGTTTGAACTTTACTTTGGGTTTTGCAGCATTGTTTTGCTGCTTCGAATTCAAAGCTCGTGCCAGTGCGTCTACGAGATGTGTTGGACGAGCTAATATCAACGCTTGTCTGGTTTCTTGGTCACGGAGTCCATCCAAGAATGCCTGAACCGCTAATCGCTCCATTACATTTTCTGGTGTGGCTGGATATGCGAGACAGACCAAGCGTGCAATGTCAGTTTCGAATTCTTGTAAGGATTCGCCCGATTTTGGCAGCGATTTTTCAGCTGGGAGTGGTATACGTGTTCCAAATGGGCGTGGCCATATCGTAATTCTAGATGTTTAATCAGCTGATCATAGTCCTCCTGTTCTTGGGCGGTGGAGTTTGTAGAATATTTGTCGCTTCTCCACGTAATGCAAGTGTCAGTGCTACAGCTCTTTCCCCTGCATTCCATCCGTTTGCTTTGGCCGCTGCTTCAGAGCTGCCGGCGGTAATTTGCCCATGGAGTTTTTCCGTCGAACTGAGGCGGCTTCATGGAAAGCTTCCCTATTTCTGAAATGACCTTGACATCTTTTATACCCTCTTGAACTTTATCCAAGTTCAAACTCAAGTCCAGCATTGCATTTTCGTTAACCATCTCTGTGGAGGGCGCACTATTAATTCGTTTTTCCAGCTTACTGATCGTTTCCTTCATTTTGTCCATTTCTGCCTCGACCCCATCTTTGATTTTATCTACCTCCGTGTTCATTTGCTCCCTAATTTTATCCATCTCTGTCTCAACGGTTCCCATTCTTTCTTCTAGAAAATTAGCCACACCACACAATTCTTTTTTTAGGCCTTCTGTGTTTTCCAGGAACTTCTCTTCCAGGCTTCTTGAATTTTCTAGAAGCTTCTCTTCCAGATTTCTAGAATTTTCTTCCAGGCTTCTTGAATTTTCTTGAAGCTTCTCTTCCAGATTTCTAGAAAGCTTCTCTTCCAGATTTAAAGAATTTTCTTGAAGCTTCTCTTCCAGATTTCTAGAATTTTGTTGCAGTTCTTCTTTCACGGAATTAGTAGTTTCTTCGAGTTTATTCATTACCAAACTTAAATCACCTCCGGGAACTTCGAATAAAAATGTTTCGGGGTCCTCACCTTCTTGTATAAGTCCTTCTGCAAGTCTTTCCTGGAGTACTTGCTTTTTACCTGTTGTTTCCAGTTCCCTTTCCTCCAATTCCTGTTTCAATTCCGCTACCTTCAAATCCGCAAGGCGCACTTTTCTTGAACACATTTTGTCTTTGACGAGGTATCAGTCTGTTTTACACGAAAAGTTTATCAGTTTGTTAAAAATTCACTTCGCGAATTCTTTTCCACGGGCCACCAGTCTATTGTCTGTTTCACGCGAACAGCGTATCAGTTTATATTTCCACGCACAATTGTCCACTTCGCGAAAACCGGGCCACTGTCTATTTTGGGCGTACAAAAAGGTCTATCAATTTATTTTTCTGACTATCCAATCCACGATCACTTGTTTATTTTCAAAATCTCACTTCCGACACCAATTGTAACGTAAATAAACTTAACTTGGTTTAACTAATTTATTTAACACTTAATCTACAACTTAATTTATATTACTACGCCACTGTATAGCTCGATGGTATGGGCTCGTTCAGACTGTTCACTCCCTCTTGAGGGCTGTCTATTTATCTCCGATACAGCATTCTCGATGTTTCGAATTCTTCCAGTTGGCGACGGCATGTTCCAATTGTTTCCAATATTGACCGTTGCATTACGCGGAAGAGCGACTGGATGGTTCTCGAATATCTCCGGGGATGATCTCATCGCTGTCGATGGCGACGCGGGAGGCGACAGGTCCGGCCTAGGTTCGTTACAATAACTCAAGTTTAGTTGACAGCATTCTATCGAAAAAACTCTATAGAAAGGCAATTCAGGAAGTTCATCCAACCGATTCAAATACAAAGTCAAACTTCAGGGTTATTACTTATTTCGGCAAACCTTCAGAGAAAATTTCTAATTATTTAAGACAAATATATTAATATTGCTTACAGAACAAATAATACTTTGGGAAAATTTATTAAAAAGATCGACTTGAAAAGTATGACAAATCTGGAGTATATAAACTAACATGTGGTACTTGTCCAAGTTTTTACATAGGACAAACAGGTAGAACTTTCAAGCAACGCATATCTGAGCATAGAAACTATTACGAGAAAATCTAATTTAACTTTCGCTAACCATCTCCTGACTGAAAAGCATTGCTTTGATAATGACTCCGAACTTTTGCATGTAGGAAAGAAAGGTCAAAAACTCAATCTCCCAGAAAGCTTAGAGATTAACAAAGACAATAATTCACAATACTGGCTACCTGCTCCTATTATTTATATCAAACCTCAGAAATTGTAATTTAGTTTATTTCCTCTTGAAAAAGCTATAGTATAGTGAAACACGTGTCGTGGGTTTTATAAACCAATTTTGTGAAAATCGTAGTGAAGTGTTTTTAGTTTCCATTAATTATGCATTTTCATCAAGTATCGGCCGGTCTTTTAAAAAAAAGGATACAAAAACATCGACAACTTTCTGCATGATAATTCTGTTTACTTTGTTGTTTTGTGCGTCTGTGAAACCTGGATTAGTGTGTTAGAGGTACCTTCTAGTTCAGGTTCTGAGTTCAGTATTGTTGTTTCCTCTCCAGCAATCAGGGAGAATCGAGGGGACGTGCTAGGGCGGAATACCAATCTTATACAAAAAATATTTTTCAGTGAGTCTTCTCGAGTCCTCTCCCTGGTGGCTCATTTACTTGTTTAAACAGCATTCTTGCGAATTCATTATGTTCGGTATATTTCAAGCCATCCCGTGACATTGAAGAAATGCTAGAAATTTTTCGTATTTCACTAAACTGCATTATGGATACATATAGCAATCATATAATATTTTTACTTGGTGATTTTAACTGCTATGGTGGCGAAGTGTATTCCTGAACAAATTTTAGAAAACACTTTTCTTTTTCCTAATATGGTCAGCAGGCACAAAGCATCTAATTTTAGAGGTCACCGCTCAGGGATATTACCGAGCATTATATATCCAGAAATGTTACCTTAGTAGATTTAGGAGAACTCAAGTGTAGAAAGATATTATCTAGAAAAAACAAAATGATGTGTAATGTTTTTTTTGTAGATATGATATATATATATATATATATATATATATGATATATATATATATATATATATATATATATATATATATATATATATATATATATATATATATATAGATGAAGAGAAATTTGTTACGAATCCAAGAGAGCATCACCATCCGCCAACAGCTGTTTCATGGTTTCCCAATCATCAGGATGGCTTGTCAGTAATATAACTTAAAATATTCGCGAATAACATAAATACTCTGTCTTTGAAGAGCATTCTAAGAACGTTTTTCACAATAACCTAAAAGACAATGCTACATCTTATTTTAAGATTATAATTTGTGAATAAGTTCCATATCTCAAATAGCCGTTGCAATATTTCAAATTAAAACTTTTTTTTTTATGTGTTAAAATAAATCCTATCATTTCCTGGTGTATGAATATTCATTTTGATTTCTCAAAAGTAACTACTAACTCTCTTTCAAAATGTCACCATTCGCCAGAAAAATCAAGTTTTTTCCTAATATATTGATAACAATTTGAAATATGTTTATGTTTTAATCATGAGAGAGCTCAAAAGTAGAATAAAATTGGCCAAGACATTTTGTGGAAATATTTCTACACTTAACCGTTACTTATGAATTTTAAGATTTTTTTTTATGAATGAATGAGTGAATATACTTTATTGTTCAAAGATACAAAATCTTGTTGACAAAGTAAGGGCCTAAAACAATCTTAAATTAAAGTAAAGTAAAATATACACACAAAAAGAAGAAATGGGACAATAAGTCGACGACATTGTACTAAAATGTCTCATACCTACAACAATATATAAAATCTAGCACATGAGAAACATCTTACAACATATTAAAACAAGCTTGAGTTAGAATGCATCATTATAAAATTCTTGTAAACTATAATAGGGTTTATCCAACAGGAGTGCTTTTACTCCCTTTCTGAAATGTTCTACGGATCTTATTCCTTTGATGTGTTTTGGTAAGTGATTGAACATCTTACCACCTCCATAAATTACTGAATCTTTAATTAGTGTCAGTGATGGAATCGGGAGTTTAATATTGCCAGCTTGACGGGT
This sequence comes from Gonioctena quinquepunctata, assembly GCA_018342105.1. Lineage (NCBI taxonomy): Eukaryota > Metazoa > Arthropoda > Insecta > Coleoptera > Chrysomelidae > Gonioctena > Gonioctena quinquepunctata. The sequence goes on along the minus strand of JAFIRS010002307.1, from coordinate 43,968 downwards.
GGCGGGACGTGTGTAGGTAGTGTCAAATTTGTGAATATGATTTTAAATTAGACATACCGTTTCCATAACAAAAATTGCAAATACTGTTAACATTTTGTGTTTAACATAAAGAGGTTTACAGGAATCACGAATTTTTGCTTTGCACATATATTTTACTGCACGTTTTTGTAGTACGGAGTCTATGATAACTTGATAGTTTCCTCTGCTTGCTTATATTTTTCTTTGCTTGCTGATTTTTCTTCAAAGAAATAATTTATTTATAAAATGGCAATTTCTTAATGTTATTAATTTATTTAAATGTGAGATTTTCTTATAATTAAGATTTCTATGCGTTTTAAAATCGTTAAATCACTGTCTTGAGTATATGGCTACTAATAAATTATAGTATATCATAAGTGAGAAGTGAATTTATGATAACTATGGCCAAAACACCACATATATTTTGCTGACATAGAAATCATCTACAAATAAATTAAAAATTAATCTCCTTGAAAGGCTCCAAAATCTATAGGGTTCCAATGTATGTACAGATTCAGGAACATGTATTTCTCGCCATAGTTTAATATACTTTTGACCTTTAAAATATAATAAAGTAATATACATATTCTATTCATATAGTTGGAAATATAATTTATCTTCATTTAATATCTTTTCATTATAATTTACAAGGATTTTTTTTTTCAGCCAAACCAATTCAAGATGAAGTTTTCAAACTCCAAAAATTCATATTCAGTCACCTGGTGATGTATATTAACAAATATGCTTCATATGAACAAACAAATCTGATGAAACAACTATCATCGCTCAACTGCATGAAGGAAGAACTTCCTGAAACCATTCAAGCCCTAGGCCTTAGTATCCCTTCTGTAATTGACTTGTGTAGGCAGGCAAAAAAAAGATGCCAAGAGATAACAGAAAACTGTGGTTACTGTGGTCTGTTAGTTGCATTAAGATCGTTTCTGTTAGGTTATGCTGACTTCTACAGAGTAGCTCTCCGACAGATAGACAGGAGCAAAAAGTCCGAAGACGATTGGAATATCTTCCAACTTAGCATGTCACTTTTACAGAATACCGGGGAGGTTATCCTACAACTCCAACAGCTGGAGAAGGATCTTACTTTTGAAGTCCTAAACCTGAATAAAAAAAAAAACTTACAGTATAAGATTTTATTGTTGGAGCCATCAGATCTCAGAGAGTTTGATTCCTTAGTTAAATGTGTTACAGAAGGAACTCGTTTATCTCTTCTTGACTCTGTGATGACTGAGTTCCAGAAGCTTTGTGCTGATATTTATCACACCACTTATCAAGTGTTATTTACTCCAATCTCCGAGCATTTGGAAGTAGTTCATTCAGCAGAGACTTGGAGTCAGTTTGATAACTCCACTATGTATAACAGTGACTTACCTGACTACAGTTTCAGTCCACAGGAATACATAACTCAGGTTAGAGCAATATTATTACCATTTTCAAAATCATTTATATTAGACAGGTAGAATTAGGAAGCGAACTTGCTTGGTTTTGGAGAAAAAACTGGTGTAGAACCAAATCAGACTCTGTTTGATTATTTATTTATGTCGAATACACAAAACTGTTTTTTCTTTCATTTATACTCGTTACAGCATTTTAGGCCTTCTTCAACACGATTACATTTTCCATTTTCACAATTTTTATTTGAACAATAAATACTTTGTCGAACAAAATAGGAATTCACTGGAAAATAATCTAATCCAAAGGTATTCAGTTAACTTTCATCCTGAACCATCTGCATTTATAAATGATATATTGATACTGTTCCATATTCTGAGTTGATACATATGCCTGCAGGAGTTTATTAAAATATATTGATAAAAAATATATTATTTAAAGATAATCTTACCTTAAGAAGTGCTGGTAAAAGGCGCCTTTGGTTGAGGGACGCTCTAATGATGGTTTTATCTTTAATTTTTATTCTCAAACTATTTGGGACTATGAGTTTTTCTATTAGAGAAACCAATCCGTCTATCACATGGATATCATCTTTTCTATTTAAATGAATTTATATTTTGGCTAACACTTAGTAAAATTCTATAAGATGTTGAAGAACATTGAGTCAGAATTACACAAACACTTCTGCATGTTTAACATTCATATCAGTTTTTGGGCCTTTCTTTGTAATCTATCGGAACCTATTTTTGAAAAATGAAACCAATGGCAAATGATCAGTTTTTACAAATGGAATTTTTTAGTAGCAACATTCAAATCAAGTATTTTTTCCCATCTGAGCATAACATCTCAAAGAGACCTTAAATCATAAGCTACTGGTTTTCTTTCTTGAAGAAGTCAACTGACTAGAGCATTATTAGATGCCTCACATATGACAGATATTTCTTTTGTGAGAGAGAGAGAATATGTTTATTGTTGCTAAGAGTTATCTCTTGTTAACAAACACAATGTTATACAGTAAGATTATCGATAATCAGTCAATTTACAAATTTTTTACAGCTTATTTTAAAATTATAACAGACATTAGCTTATTGTAAATATGTAGTTAAGTTTTCACAATAACATTAATAAAATGTAATACAATACAATAAAAGAACATAAATAATATAGATTAAACAGATAATATAAAAAGATGAAAAGATTGGTATACTTAATAAACTAGGATATCACAGTGTGTCATTAAAGTAATCTTGTAGATTATAATAGGCTTTATCACTCAATATGCTTTTTTGATGAAAAGATTGTATACTTAATAAACTAGGATATCATTTTATATATATATATATATATATTTATATATATATATATAAGTGAGTTATGGGTCAAAGTTGAATTGGGGATTGGAAGCCTGAGTTGGTTAGCTTGACGAGTTGAATATGCAGTGTTTGTGACTTCATAATTAGCTCTGTTCTTGTGGATTATGGTCACTGTTTCCATTATATATATTGAAATGACTGTTAATATTTTATGCTCAAGATCTCTTGGCCTTACAAAGATATCTGATGGCTCTTTTCTGTAAGACAAAGACTGACTGCATAAGTGTGTTACAGCAACCTCCCCAGAAGGCTATACCATACCGCAGTTGGGAATCTATCAAGGCGTAGTACACAGCCTTAGCATTGGGAAAACCTAGCTCTTTCCCAACATTTCTTAGCGCGTAACATCCAGATGCTAATTTTTTATTGAGATGTCTGATGTGTTCGTCAAATTTTAGATTTTTATCTAGATGGACTCCTAGAAATTTCGATGTGGTGCTATTTTCGATAGTGTTTGTTCCTAAAGAGATATCTGAAAATGTACATTTGAATGCTATTACATTGGTTTTTTTGGTGTTAAGTGTTAGGAAATTAGAATCGCACCAATCTTTTACTTTAATCATATCTGCACTCATTCTGGTATGCAGCCTGTCTTTGTCTTTGTCATGCCATATTAATGTAGGTATAGGAGAAACAGGACGGGACCCAGAACAGAGCCTTGGGGTACGCCATATTTCACATCACTGATATTCGAATCCGAAGACGTCCTTACAATTTGCTTTCTTGCAGTGAGATATGATCTTATCCAAGCATGACTGTTGTCCCTAAAACCGTATCTGCTGAGTTTTTGCAGTAGTATATCATGGTTGACACAGTCAAATGCCTTAGAGAAGTCACATAGAACCGCTGCAGTTGTTTCCGCGTTGTTGATTTCATTATGAACTGTCTGCAGAAGAGCAAATATGGCATCGGATGTATTTTTGTTTTTTTGGAAGCCATATTGACGTGCACTCAGTATATTGTTGTTGTCTACAAATTCCATGATTCTCCGTTTTACTAGTTTTTCAATTATTTTAGCTAATGTTGGGATAAGGGATATTGGTCTGAAGTTCGCCGGTTCATCTTTATTGCCACCGTTGTGGATCGGGATCACTACCGAGGTTTTGAGGAAATGCGGAAAGAGTCCCTCTGTGAATGATCTATTAATAAGTACGACCAGGACATTAAGTGCATCGTCAGGAAGGTTTTCAAATATTTTTATGGAGGTGTCATCTAAACCAGAGGCCTTTTTGTTTTTTATGTCTCGGATTACCTCTTTCAATTCAGTTAGATTAGTGCTGTTCAAAGAAAAGGAGTTTTTTATTGACACTTTTTAGGTAAATTAATGGGTCATGAGTTGGAGTTCATTAAGTTTTTCGGCTATGGAACAGTAAACATTGTTTAAGGTTTCCGGCTTTAAGTTCAGATCAGTTGGAGTTGTTGAGTCGTTGTAGAAGAACAAGCAGACTGAATGTAATTTGATTCGATTTATTAAAAAAATATGTTTCCGTCTCCAATTTTTTATTTACGGTATTTTTCTTTAATAATGCTCTCAAAGGACCTTTATTCCGGCAAAATTATGAAAGAATAAACTGAGATAATTCATAGTGCCCATAATTTTTCGTAAATCTTTGACATTCAAAGAATCTTTAAAAAAAATTATCGCTTTCACATGAATATGATCTACTCACATTCCATTATTATTAAACATAAAACCCAGAGATTCAACTTATTTGCATTGATATTGAATTTCCATGAGAATAAATTCCAAGTTCATCTTGCTTTCTCTAACACACACTATATCATGTTCTTTCACAGATTCTCCTGTTATAAACAATTCATCAAGGTAAACAATGAAACAATGATCTTTGGAATAATTCCAAAAACAAAACTTATTAAATTCTTCTGGAGCATTGGAAACTCCGAATGTGTAGACCCTAAAAGGGATTGAAACGGTTCAAGATTGTAAAACCCATCTTTCAGATAAAGAATACCAAAAACAGATTTGCCACATAACAATGAACTAACCTCAGAAACTGTGGGCAATATAATTGGTTACCGAATGCCTTTCTATAATGGTGGGATAAAAACAAAGTTTAAAAATATCATCTGGTTTTTTAACCATAACCAATTTCTGAATCTTTGACTTGATGCCCATTAATTCTTTGTTACAATCCCTGTTGATTCTAGCATATCTAACTCTTCTTCAAGTCTATCACTGATTACCATAGGAACACGTCTAGATGGCCTAATATTAGGTGATATGCCTTTATATAAATGTGGCAGACATAACGTTTCAATAAACCCAAACCGGAAAATAAACCTTCATTTTGACATTTCAAGACTTCTTATGCAATGATAGATCACATCTTTTTGATCAAACCCGATTTGATACGCTCAGTTAAATCCAGAATCACTATTCTCTGTATTTACTACAGCAAATGATAATTCAAAATAGAATCTATCAGATCAACCTGAAGATTCTTATTTCAACACTTCATTTTTACCGTGATATTGAATTGATCTGACTTGTTCTCTACTTAGCTCGGCTGCTTTTATGAATTCAGCTACCTTCACTTCTATCGTTCATGTTCAGAACAATATGGTCTGGAATTGGAGAATCCTGCTGATGTTCAAACTCACAACCGGCATCCAATGTCTTCAGTTACTTTAAATTATTTTCAAAGGGTTTTTCTGGTTGCTTCCTGCACTTGAAGAATATGTGACTTATAAGTAGAATATTTTCGTGTGACTCATGAGTAGAATATTATCGTTAGTTTTTCGCAAAAATATCCAGAGTCTAAATATTTAGCTATGTAAAGTGTCTTGAATTTTTTATTGAGCATAGGGCTATCAATTGTCGGAGACAATGTTGCTACAGCAGCTGTCATGAAAATATATGTTTGAAAACATTTGTGGATAGCTGGCTATGGAAAAAATCTCATTAGGATAACATCATGCAACCTGTATTATATGTTCAATTTCAGATTTTTCCGTCCAGAGATTTTCAGGTAAATAAAATTAAAAAACAGTTTCAACGCCCGGTAGCTCAGCCAGGAATCATTTTAGAACACCTGTAGATAGGAACTTTCTGTTATCAAATAACTTAAGAAATCAGTGTTTTGTCATATTCTGACTCATCCTGTATATTTCGGGTGTCAACGAATTTACTAGCAGCCCTTTTTTAACCCTTCTTTTTAGAGCTATATACAGCACTTTTGATTTTTCCCGCCAGGCTTCTGCTGGATCTGTTGGGGTTTTTGGCAGCCCCTTCCAGGTAAATGCTGTGCGGTTCGTCTTCAGCAACCTTAGATCCAGGAAAGTGTGTATGTATGAGTACTGTTATACTTTCCCTCTGGTTTTCTGCACATTCTCTGTTCAGCTCTGGAAAGAACGTTCTGTACTCCCCTCGCACATCTGCCTCCATGTGCTCCTTTTGGATTTCCTGAGTTTCTTGCTGTACTCGGTAAGAGCTGCTTTGAAGTCTTCCCAGTATCCCAGTGTGAGGTTACTTACTCGTCAGGTATACAAGAAAACCATGAAAACATTTCCATTAAACATTGTAAAGATTTTGACAGGACATACATATTAAAATATTTAAAATTCATCCAGTCAGGATTTTTCTGAATTACATTTTTTTAAATCAATCAAAATCATATAATTTTTCAATGTTTCTCTATATTTTAATGGCTTTTGCTTCCTGTTGCGGCGCATTTAGCCAATTGGTAAACGTGATAATGTAAGAGTCTTGCTAAGCAATATTACACTCCTTTAAATTTTCCCTGCATGATTCGCAGCACAATGTTAATTTGTTTAAATTGACTTGAATGTAGATACAGATCATTTTTGAGTAATTCATTACTTATTATTATATGTATAAATCTCTACTCTATTGTAATTTTAGGAACTGACCTGCGAAATTTGTGAATTTCTATTTGGACCTAAGTTGTGGTTGTTAAATCTTAGGTGATGACTGAAAGCAGATATTTTGACGAAATTTCAAAGGTCTCCCAAGTTCTGCAATGTAAGCTGCATTACAATCTCCAGTTTAACTTATATATTTTATCTTTTGTATTGACCCGGTATTTACTCAGATCAATTAGTTTTGAAAGAAATTTGAATGTTGTAAAAGTTACTTTTGATGCAACCAACTATTTTGTTAGAAAAATATTGTCATTTAAAAAATATAGTGAAACAGATTTGTCAACAGTGTCTACTTTAGGATAAGCCAAGTTATGTTCCTTTTCCTTCTTAATTTTTTTAATCGAAGTATTGATGGGTTTTTAATTGTTATTGAAAGCAATGTGTTTAAGAATATTCAGTTCCTTTTAAACCTAACATTTTGTGCTGGTGGGGATGATTTGAAAAACTGTGTGATTAGTTTGTGTAGGTTTTCTGTAGACATTGATAGTCAAGTTGTTTTCATGAATTGTTAGGTCTAAGAAGTTTAATTTATTATTTGATTCTATTTGAAGTGTGAATTTTATGTTGGGTTGTATTTGATTAATTTTAGTTAAAATATGTTGAGCAGTATCACTGTTACCATTCAAAATTCACTCTTGTCATGGTCAATCACTTCACAATTTTATCACGTAATGTCAAGCTTCAATTACACTTCAACATTGAATGATTACATGTTTTCGACTGATTTCTAAAAATGTAATCCATATAATCCTGGTTTAGGATGAATTTCAAATATTTCAATATGTTTGTCCTGTTAAATTGTTTATAATGTTTGATGGAAAGATGTTTTTATGGTTTTCTTGTATGTGAGAAGTTAGTAACCTTTTCTTTTTCTAACTTTGTTCTGAGTTTGGCTAACTATTTCACCAAAACACGTCTCTCTTGACTGTCGTTCGTTTTTCTGGGCAGCTGATTTTATATGCTTTTGTTAAAGCCTTTTGAATCTGCTCGCAGGCTGTATCAAGTTCCTCAGCTGAGTAGATGGATATATGTTGGTCCACCAACTACATCTCGAGATGTTCTTTATAGACATCCCAGTTGCTCAGTTTGGGTATCCTGTATCGCTCAAAGCATAGTTCGGGTATCCTGTATCCCAGGTTAAATCTGATGTATTGGTGGTCCGACATCGAGGAGTCATCAGATATCTGCCAGTTGTGAATATGGCTTGTTATAAATGGATCTGCAAGTGTTAAGTGTTACTTCCTTTATTCTTCATTTAAAATTATATACCTTGTAATTCTTCATAATCAATTAATTTAAAATCATAAAAGCAAGTATTTGAGTCGATTGAAAACATTTTTTTTTTGTGAAGAAATAGATAGTGACCATTTCTTCAATTATTTTGTTTATACTCTCAACATAATATGTATTGAGCATATCTGGGATCACGTTAATATCATGTATTTCTTTCTCGTCGTCGATATGGAGTTTGATTATTTCCGTAATTACGTTTGCTAACAGTAGTGGTTTGAGTGTGCTCCACATTTGTTTTGGATCTCCTTTACAGTTGTCAATTATGATTTCGTAAAATATCTGTTTTTGCTTCCTATTAACCCGCACTACATTATTTATTTCTATTTTCTAGCGTTCTTTATCCTCGGCCCTTTTGGATTATTTATATAGTTTATATATATAATATCTAGTTACAACAGCATTTGTATCGAAATTATTCCACCATTCCTTTAATTTGGGTTTTATCACCCTGTCTTTTTTTTGGAACTGATTCATTTTCTCAAAATATTGGTGAAAAAATACCACTTCTCATTAATATTATTATGATGGTGGACCCATTTTACCCCTGGTGAAAATAGTGAATCCACTTTCTTTGCGATAATTTTTATACTTTAATTGAAATGTAATTAAATAGTGATAACTTATTTTCGGTGTTTCATATTTGCCCACCAGTTTATATTGAAATCACCGTTAGTTACAATGGGGCAGTTTATGTCTGTTAATGTATTGAACCACTGCTCCAAGAAGTTTAAGAAATCAGCTTCACTGCTACTATGATATAAACAATTTATTTGAATTATCCTATCATAAAATACTTAAATATTACACCCACACATTTTTCAATAATGCATGTCTCTCTGAGTTTGTAATATTCACTTCTTTTCCCACATAAACTAACACTCCTCCAGTATGGCGGAAATCACTATCAGCTTGATAGTGATAGCCGAATTTGATATCCATCTAGAAATATTTCATTATCTTCGAGGTGGTCAGTTATTTTTACTTTTCCTAAACAAGCTGCTATCAGTATATATTTTATAATCAATGCATGTATTTCGTAACTTAGATAAAGGGCTTTGTACATTCATAACCATTACTAAGTCCTGTTTCCCAATATTTTCATTCCTAAAAAATGATGAAGGATCATCATGAAGTTATTCTTGTTGCTAAGCTTCCCACAACTCTGGCATTAAAGATACAGATCTTGTTCTCAGTGGATTGCAGCATGAGCAAGATACTAACTCTGAATTGTTTTATATAAAAAGTGGCATACCACAAGACTCAGTGCTTGGGCCATTATTATTCGTATTCTCACATTGACGTCTTGTCTGTTCGAGTTGAGCTCCATTTTTTCAAAGAAAATATCCGGCTAGTTTCTCTTTACTGGGTTCAGATTATGGAGGACTATGGGTCGCTGGATACAAAGGCTTTGAAGGAAATAGGATCATAGGATCAGAGCCCTTTTTCGGAATAGTAAAGAGCATAGCCAAAGAAGTGTTCTCAGATTGGATCGAGCGGAAAAAACTTGGGTACTGGTATGAAACAGTGGGACAATTCCACTCGAAGGCATTTATACCAAACCATTTGGAAAGAAGAACGGCAGCCCTGTTGGAACTGAACAGGAAAAACCTGAGGATCATAGTAAGTAAGTAGTTTATTCAAATAGGAATCCCTAATATACACTAATAAAAACATTCAACTTATTCAAAGTACATTCACTTAAAATGTATACACTCCTTATATGGCCATAAGACCAACACTACTATTAATATGAAAGTATCTATATAAAAGAATTACATCAGTTAAGTATTTAAAATTTAAAATATATATATTTATATATATATATATATATATATATATATATATATATATATATATATATATATATATATATATATATATATATCTTACATGAATATAGAACTAATATTGTCTTCCTCCTAAACAACATTGGGTTGATTTCTGATGTGTTCAATTAGTTTCTGTTTAAACATTGTTACTGATCTTGCATTTTTTATCATTTGTGGAAGTCTATTATAAGATTCTAAACCTTTAAAGAACAGAGAATTCATGGCCATTTTCAGATTTGTTCTATTTATATGGAAATCTACCCTATTTCTAGTGGCATAATTGTGGATGTTCTGATTCAAAATAACAAATTCGTTAAAATACTCAGGTTGACCTCCCTGGGTTATCTTGAAGATGAATGTCATAGTCATATAATACAATCTGCTCGTAACTGGTAACCATTTCAGTGCATCCAGCATTAAAGCTATAGGTGTTAATTTATTACATCCCAGAATTATCCTCATCCCTCTATTTTGCATTTTTTGTAATTGAGATTTTTCATTCAAATTGAATAAGTATAATAATGGCTGCAATAATCAAAAGGTGAATGATGAATTATAGCAAGTAATTCGAGAGTTTATGGAGAGTTGACTAGATATTCTTGAAAAGAAAAATTTTTTTTTTGATATTTTATTTTTGATGTACTGGCATGCTTATGAAAATTCAGATTATTATCTACAATGAATCCAAGGTATTTGAATTCAGTTATAATTTGTAGTTTAGTATTTTCTATTTTTATTTCGATGTCATTAATGTTTATTTGATCATATTTATAATTATTCGCTATTATCATTGCATTCGTTTTTTGAGCATTCTTTTTTTCATTTTCAAAAATGTTTCCAATATTTTCAATGTATTATTCATTTTTGTAATCTGTATTTAGATCGATATCACTTTCAGAAATTAGTGTGTCATCTGCAAATAGGTTTATGAATTCACACTCTGTATTACTCAAGCCTATGTCATTCAAATACAAAATGAATAAGAGCGGCCCCAACACACTGCCTTGCGGTACTCCCGATTGAATTGTTATTTCCTCAGAAACTGAATCACCCACTTTGGTCCGCTGCCTTCTATTACCCAAATAACTCCTAAACCATCCCAGCACTTCACCATCAAAACCCAATATTTCCAACTTTTTTAACAAAATGCTTCTATCGATAGTTTCGAAAGCCCTTTTGAAATCAACAAAAACAACTACAATATACTTTCCCTGATCCATATTTTTTTTCCATTTGGAAATAGTCAGTTGCAATGATGTTTCACATGAGTGTTTTTTCCTGAAAGCTGATTGATTCAACATGATTATTTTATTGAGATCTAAAAATTCTTCAACTTGTCTATACACTGCTATTTCTAAAATCTTTTTCAGCACGGGAAATGTATTAACAGGACGAAAATTTATCGCTTCTATTGTGTTCGTAATTTTTGGTATCGGTGTTACTGTTGTTAATTTTAATTTCTCCGGGAATGTACCAGTTTGTAGTGAGACATTAATGAAGTTTAGAATTGCATTGCCTATAATATCAAAAGTGCCCTTGATGAATTTTATACTCAATATTTCATTATTGTTTTTGTTCGATATGCTAGATACAATGTTCTCTAATTCTTTTATATTCAAAGTTTTGAATTTTGACATTTGAATTTGACTTTTTCTTTCTTTGTTTTCTATCCATGTTTGATTTTGTATACTTTCAACAATATCTCTTATACTCTCCACAAAATATATATTGAAATATCTCGCCATTTCAGCTTCCTTTCTCACTATTTTGATTTCATTATTAATATTAAATATTATTTTTTCAAAATTCGTTTTTTTCTCACATTTTATAAGTTGCTTCAAATTTTTCCACATTTGTTTAGCATCGTACCTATACTTATCAATTTGATTCTCATAGTATATAGTTTTTTTTATTTTCAATTTATTTATAAAGTGATTTCTATAATATTTTTACCTCTCCCAATATTCAGTTTTATCATCATCCGTTTTTTTTTTAGTTTTTATATGCCCTATTTCTTTCCCTTGCAATACTAGTCAGTTCCTCATCATACCATGGTACTTCATTTGTTCTTTTTACAACAGGATAACAGCAGGATAACAGGACAACTGACAAGTCACTGTAGACTATGAAAGCATTTTAAAAAAATTGGACTTGCGGAGAGCGCAGAGTGTCGCTTTTGCCAAGACGAAGAAGAAACAGCAGAACTCATCTTGTGCAGATGCAACGGTCTGGAACGAACAAGATTCTACCGTATTGATCACAGTCAGCTAGATCCCAAAGACCTGGAGAAGGTATTACCGAGCGTCATCATCGACTTCGTCAAAAGCGCGGGACTTGAAGGTGAACTCTAATTTAATTAGGATCGAGCCACAATTGATCTGAGAAGGTGGTAGTGGAAGGGGCGGTTATCGCCCTACTCGAAAAGAACCTAACCTAAGAGATATATGCAGTGAAAGAGGCGCCACGGAAGATGGCAACTAGGGGCACCACGTTTGTCGCTGGGCTGGGCTGGGCCTCCTAGAGGTTCCCTATCGGTCCCTGAACTGGAAGATATACAATTTCAATTTTTTTAAGAATACAATTCGCGACCTAACAGTTCCCTAACATCGTGATCGATGACCGAATTTCTCTCCGGGAGAAATAACGCTTTTTAGTTCTTCCACTCGAGTGTGATGATATACGTGCCACATGACAAGTTGTCGTACAAGGTGTACCCTTCGAGGAAGGGCACGGCCAAGGTGCGGGCGAACCGACTACGATTCTCCCCCAGTCTCAAGGGAGATGCTGTCCAGGTAGGCTTGGCAATCGTAGGCGGCTTAACACGGAAAAACTTTTACAGGGCAAGGAATCGTGATATTTATTCAATTACCAGCTACTGATGCTCTCAGGATCGTAAAGAACCATGAAATGTTCGAAAAGTTTTTTTTTTTTGTGAAAGAGTTTGTTGCTCGGTCGTGATGAAATATAATTATCGAAGACAAAATTGCAGGTTGAAGATCTTTCTTGAAACTAAAGATACTGTATGTAATGCAATATCCACTGTTTTATTTCCAAAGTATAACTCCAACTAGTCGAAAATTTAAATACAATCGTGAACCGATATCTCCATATCCTCTAAGATATAAAATAACCACTTCCTGGCTTTTCCCAAACGATGTATCGATTGTTTTCTTGAAAAATCCACAGTTTTTATTATCTTCTAACAGGATAATATAAATGGCTGAAATCGCTGTTTTTGCATAAAAACGATAAAAATCGAATTTAGAACAAACGTAGCCTTCGGCCGCTTCGCGCTGAGTCATTCTTTTGCAACAACACCATGCCCCCCCTAAAGGTTGAGTGCCCGTGGAAAGTAAATCCCTTTCACGCTGTGTGAACGAGAGTTTCTATCCACTTGCCACCCTCTCCCGCTCCTCCTTGGAGAGGTCCTCAACTTGGCACATTTGCAAGATTAAAATTGCACCTCTTTTGGTATAAAGTCAGCATCTGAGTGCTTTAAACCCTTTGTTGTCGCGTATTGTGTGTTATCCTGTGTGTGCATGGTGGTGATGTACCTGATGGGTACGTAAGTGTAAGGTGTGATTTTTGTAGGTGTGTGGGTGTTACGTGTTTTGTGTTGAGTTTGGTTATTCACCTGGTACGCCGAAGTGCTACTCTTGGTGGTGGACGGTCGTTCTGGTAGACTGGTCGCGTGTATTTGTCCCTCTCTCTGAACCTGGGGTCGTCCAGGTATCTAGGAGCGTTTACTGCCATTCTCAAGCTTACGTTCAAGAATCGCTGTATCTTGGTCCTGTATGTTTCTGCGCATTGGCCCCATGCGGCAGATGCATACAGGATGTAGGGAAGGAGGATGGTCCTGATGAGGAGCAGCTTCAACTGGAGGTCCATGTTGCTTCCATGTTGCTTCTATGAGGGGGTTGATGTTTCTTCTGGCTGCCTTCGCTAGTCCGAGCCTCTGTATCACGTTGTCTGAATGTCAATCTCTTGTTCAGGGTGACTCCTAGATATGGGCACTTTCACTAGGAACAGTGGTAGTGCCTGTTTTGTTCGCCTCGAAGTCATCCGGTGGCATCCCAGGACTGAGAAGCCGGGGCGTTCGATGCTTTCTTTTACTAGGCTGGCATCAGTGGTGTCTGGTATTCCTCGCACTTCTGCGTGGAACGGAATTTCTGCCTTCAACGTGAATGTGTGGAATTCGTGTCCGTTGGCTTCCAGAAATGCGATGGCTGCTTTTCAGTTTGTGACGACCATTGTGATGTGAATTCCGTCTCCAAGCCGCAACACAAGCCTTTCAGGCTTAGGCGGATCCGCCTAACTGGCTCAACCTAAATTGACTTTAACTATTAACTGAAATATGTATTATAAAGATCTTTACTATGTAAATATTATTGATGAATGAATGAATGAATAAATTGAATTAGTCTGGACTTCAGGAAGTTGATCTTCTTCCTGACCAACTCTGCTGAGACGTTTTGCCACTTGTCTTTATTCTTAAGGAAGATCGGTGGAGGTCGAGTGAGGTGACTCTCTGCTGGGAGGGGGCCCTCTTGAGCTGTTGGGGTTTTTGGAGCTGTGTCGTAGAGTGCGCAAGGGCCGCTTGAGCTGCTGAGGCTTCTTGGGCTTGGTTGGCGGGTGCATAGGGGGCCGCTTGAGCTGCTGGAGCTTCTTGAGCAGATGGTTTTGTCGCTTTCGCAATTTTCTCGTTCTTTCTTCTGGTCCCTACTGGTATGAACGGGTCTGACTCTTCAATGGTTGCTTATTCCCCCTCGGAAAACTCATTCTGTCTTTTTCTTGACAATCCTTCGGTGTCCGTCTCTATGTTCTCTATCTGGTCAGGACTGCGAGGTGGTCTCCTGTTTATTCAATGCCGCTGTGATAGCCGCAGATGTTTCTTTTTGGAGGCTGCTGCTGCGGCGGCATGAAAAGCTTGCAGTTGCCTTTTCAGCTCTGCATTTTCATTCCTAGTGTCCTCATTTTATTTGCGGATTTCTTCTAGCTGTTTTAGCTGTGTCATCAATTCGATGAGGGTGTTTAGTTTCATCTTGTTCTTTGTTGCGGGGGAGACTCGGCTGTGGCTGCTTGATGCCGAAGGGAATCTGAGTGGTCACCTGAGGATGACATTGTTTTTCGTCCGAGAACAGAGCAGTAGTTTGTTATTTCACCATTCCTGTGAGTTATTATTTCCCTGAAATCAAAAATTAATGTCCTGTAAGGCAAAAATAATATTAATTTCTGATAATAAAATTGGGTTATTTCCTGTAAAGAAATATATCTTGAAGGGCTTGGGTAGGCTTATCTCGCAGGTGAAGCTGTGTCTACGATGATGGTCGCATTTCTCACATATTTTATGATGTGAATGAGAACTTCGTCCAATTTACAAAATAAATTGAATCAAGTTAACACACTTTTCTATAAAATATTAAACACTTAAGGGCAAACACTAGCGCGTCACAAGAAACAGTCGAATTTCTTCCTCACCCTGCCCAGCTTGAGTTTGTAGGCATATATTTACCAAGAGTGGGAGCGCAGATAGTGAACCAATTTGAATATTGGCAACAGTGTTTCTGTGCGGTCTCAATATAATTTGGCTATTCTCCGATAGCGTGGATGGAAGCAGGAAGCAGTGGCGCCGTTAAAAGAACCCACAATTTTGCAATGTTATTTTCTGAGGATGATAGAAATCAAGTTTTTAATGGCCATATAAATTATTGTTCAATTACTCAATGTACTGCGAAAAACTAACTAATTTCAAATGATACATAGGGTGTGTTTCGTTCTCCCTTTGAAATTGATTCTCAAGGGTAACTGGGGCTGAAGATATGTCAAAATCAAAAGATGGCGGAAATATTTTGTGATTTATGTTCCGATTCTATCCAAAATTGTTATCTGGGCATTTTTGGGATCGCAATAAATTATGAATTGCATGTCTAAATTCGAGAATTCAAGATGGCGGATGAAGCTTTGTGATTTATGTTTTCATTCGTATAGGAGTGTTCGATGTCGATGATTATGGATTTTTTCAAAATTCAAGATGGCGGACGGTTTTTTTTTACTAATGGTCCGACTGATTCTTTTGAAAATTAATATCTTATGGTTTAGGATAATGAATTCCATGTTAAAATCACGAAAATTAAGGGGATAAAAATGAAATAAATAGTTATAACACCAACATTTATTCAAATGTACTAAAATGGAACAAATGTTTTATTAGATGTGTGAGGCAAGTTATTCTGTGTTCAAACTGAATTGGTCACATGACAAACTTCTGAGTCTGTAATTACCGCTTATCAGATGAGATTATAACAACTTATATCACACATCTAACAAAATATTTATTTTTTCAGTGCATCTGAACAAAAGTTTTTCATTTTTACAATTTTGTCAGCTTTATGTTTTCAATATGTAGATTAGTTTCCTCGTAGAGCCTGTACTACTAGAACGATTGATTTCAACAAATTTTGTGTCATCATATGCATCTTAGCCTTACGTGGCATTAAGCTACATATTTTTTAAAAGAATCAAAATAACTGTAAATATATAGAGATCTTATTATTATTATTATTATATATATATATATATATATATATATATATATATATAAATATTTTTTTTTCTTCAGTTTCTTGACCACATATATATTTTCTTCATTTTATCGGAATAAAGGTCTGATTCAGTCAATTCATATAATTTCTTTTAACGACGTTTTGACATGGTATTTGTCATAATCAGGTTAAAGCACTAAAATATGGAGTTTGAGACATATTTAACTTAACACAATACTAAAATGTATGCACTAAAATAATTCTTTTAAAACATATGGTTCGAAATATAACAAGTTATTTAACACAATATAAAAATATCTGTAATATATATCACTTCCAAATTATTGTATTTGAATTTCTGCGTTTGCATTGTACGTACGTTATTGTACGTGTGTGATTTCAAAGTCGAAGTTATCGGGAATGGTTTGTTTATCTTTCATGTATTTTTACCCTCTTCATAAGTACACCGGATTATTTATATTGAGTTCTAGTATATGAGCCGGACTGTATTTTTTTGGCAGCATGTAGAGATCAGTTTTTATTATTATTACAAAGTTAAAAAAGGTTGTTATAAATCTGGCTTAAGTTTTTGATATAATTTCTATTGTTAATGCTATTGGGGTCTTTTTTAATATGTATCATTTCAAGGAATGTTCTTACTCTTGGATTCCTTTCTTTAGTCAAAATTTCAACGTTGTTAGTATCAAATTTATGTTGATTTTATTTTTTGTGTTTGGATAAGGCTGTAATGTCGGTTTTTGAGTACTTGTGGGCTTGTACTCGTTTCTGCAAATATTGTTTTGTTTGACCTAGATAGGTACTTTGACAGTTTTTACACGGTATTCTATATACTGTATGAGTTTGTTTGTTTTTTGGTATTTCGGTTTTTAATTTAGAATAAATGGTTTTGTTCGTATGTTGCAGTTGGTGTGATATAGTTATGTGGTGTTTTTCCATTGTTTTATTAATTTTATTCGATAGTTTGTCTATGTATGGTAAAGGTATGTATGTTGTTGTTTTATTTATTATAATTTTCATTGTAGATCGCATGTATTCGTTTTTTATTGTTTTTTCTGCAAGTGGCTGGGGTAATTATTTTCTTTCAAAATATTCTTGATTATTTATATGTTACTTTTTCTGAATTTTGGGTGAGCAAGCTTTATAGCTCTGTCAGTTAAATTTTGAATAATATTTTTTTTGTAACTAACGGGTGCGTTTGACAAATAGTTTGTGTAACGATTTGATGCATTTGGTTCAATAAACCAGTTTGTGAAATGTTTTCCAGTATTGTCGTGTATTATTGCTGTACTGTACGTGAGTGTGAAAATATGTGTCTGCGTTCGCTCCAGCCCACGGTTAAAATAAATAAATAAAATTGACGAAAAGTACAGCTAAAACAGAGGCTAGTAAAACTCAAATAATGCTTACTATTAGTATAGATGAACTAAAGGTTATTCTGAACGAAGCTATTGAAGTAAATAGTCATCATCTACTTGAAAAAATAGATGAGCTGAAACTAGAAATTCATCAACTGAAAGAGAGTATGGTAAAAATGCTTGCAAACCACCCGCACAACAGTATAGTCGTGCAACCTGAAATATATACGAATGATCAGAATGATTCATTCTTATCAGGCGATACAGTCGTGAAAAACGCTCTGCAAAAAAATGTAAATATGATACTGGATAAAAACGATAAAACCGAAAAAAGCGATGAACAAAGAAACTCGTATTCTGCAGCGACCAAAAGAAGTAGGAAAAGCAGAGATAGACAGGTTTAAGTTGGTACCGGGATGGAGAACAAAACCGACCCCGATGAACCAAATGAATTCGATGACTTTGGTGCATCTCCGCGATGTTTGTGGCTATATGTCGGCCGCTGCAAACCATCCTCCACACCTGAGGCTATCAAGAAATATTTAGAAAAACGATCCCTAGGACATGAATTCGATGTTAGCAAACTGAACTCTATGGGAAGGAATCTTTCCTACAGAATGGAAGCTGACTTGGAACTGGAGAAAACGTTATACACACCTAGCCAATGGGCGTAATAGTTAAGAGATTTCGTTTTCGCACCCAAAATAATAGAGATCGCGAATTCTAATTCTCCAAAACTAATGATTATTCCACAACAAAACTTGAAAATGATGTATGTCAACCAATAACAAATAAAAACGAAGAAATAGAAGCGTTACCACCAGATCGTGACCCTCAAATAAGAATATCGGCTGAAGCTTTAAACGAGACAATTTTTTTTGTGTAATCCTATTAGTCGAACTAAAACTGACATTTTATTAAAAGAAAAAAAAGGGAATAAAGCACCTATGAATGGCCCGGAGAGTATCTTACACTTAAATATACAATCTCTTTCTAATAAAGTCGAATCCGTTTTGCTATTTCTCGAAAAACATGACTTCTCCGTATTATGTTTCTCTGAGCACTGGCTCGATGAAAACTCTTTGCAAACGGTTAATCTTGGTAAATATGTTCTGGTCAGTTCTTTTTGTCGAGCCCGAAATAAACATGGCGGCGTATCAATATCAAGGACTCATTTTTTCTTGTTCCCGTTACACCAGAGGACATCGTCACTGCTATAAATGAACTCAAAAATAGTTATTCTTGTGATATATATGATCTGAACACCCAGATGATGAAACATGTGGGTGATATTCTTGCAAAAGCACTCGCATGTCTGGTAAACCTTTGCTTTAGTCAGGGTATCAATCAATCAATCACTCGAATATTATGGCATTAGGAGGGCAAATGATTTCTTCAAATCTTTCCTCTCTAACAGATCACAATCAGTCTTTTTGAAAGAAACCCATTCAGTAAGCTCAACATTTAAACACGGTGTACCACAGGGTTCGGTGTTAGGTCCGCTTCTTTTCATTATATACATCAATGATATCTTTGATTATATGAATCCATTGAACTGTGTACGCAAACAGTACACAGTTCAATGAATGCAACCTTTTATGGGGCTAACCCAAATCACAATGAGTTGAAGTACCAAATGGAAGTGTCTAACACTTAAATTGAACAATAGCTGGTCCCCAATAATTTCAAACAAAATCGTTGTAAAACACAATCCATCACATTTTCGACAAATTTCTCACTGAATGAAGGGTCTATTGTAAATTTCTTTGGCATTACTTTGGATGAAACATTGAAATGGTCTTGCCATATTGAAAAACTTTGTAAAAAACTCTCTAGTCTATTATTTTCCTTAGACGTCTCGCAAAAGTTCTAAGTCCAGATATACTCAAAATATCATATTTCTCTCTCTTTCACTCACATATCACATATGGAACTGTACTATGGGGCAACTCAAGTCTCTAATCAGGTATTAGTTCTACAAAAAAAGGCTGTAAGAATTGTTGCCAGGGCAGGTTTTAGAGACTCGTGTCGCCCAATATTTCGGGATGAGATTAATGCCTCTACCCTCTATTTACATTTTTCATTCTCTCCTGGATATTCATAAAAACCCAACAACTCATGCTATCAATTCTGATAATCATTCTTATAACACTAGAAATTGCAGTAAAATAGTTAATCTGAGATATAGACTAACCACATCTGCACGTAATTCACTAGACATAAAACTGTACAATAAATTGCCTTCTGAAGTCAATAATATGAACATAATCAAATTTAAATATACAATCAAAAAGGCTCTCCTCGAAAGTTGTTTCTATTCCATAAACGAGTTCATGGAATCAAATATATTCGATACTTAACGGCTTGTCACAGTGCTATTCATGGGTGTTTTATGACTCCATAAATGTTTATTTATTTTTAGTATTGTAAATCTGTCCTATGAATCTGTCTACTGTTTGAAATTAGTCTCTTATATGTTTATAAATTCAAATCATTCCATTTCATTACGGCAGATAATTTGAATTTTAATTATAATTTTAATTTTATCCACCTCGCCCGACTTACTACAAATGTATTTTATATATGTGTCAAGTAGTCAATAAAATCTATCTATCTATCTATTGTTGTGTCGAGAAAGTTTATTTGTTTTTCTATTTCTTTTTCTATTGTAAATTTCAATCTAGGATGATATTTATAAAAATTTTCTAGAAAGAAACTATATCCAGAGAGATTATTATATGATTTTGTGGAACAATAGCATTAACAATAGAAATGATATCAAAAACTTAAGCCAGATTTATAACAACCTTTTTTAACTTTGTAATAATAATGAAAACTGATCTCTACATGCTGCCAAAAAAACGCCGGACTGTTTACTAGAACTCAATATAAACAATCAGGTGCACTTATGAAGAGGGTAAAAATGCATGAAAGATAAACAAATCATTCCCGATAACTTCGACTTCGAAGTCACACACCTACAATAACGTTCGTACAATGCGAACGCAGAAATTCAAATAAAATAATTTGTAAGTGAATACTCATATATATATTACAGATATTTTTATATTGTGTTAAATAACGTGTTATATTTCGAACCATATTTGTTCAAAGAATTGTTTTAGTGCATACATTTTTGGGATTTTTTTTTTTACAAAATTATAAATTAAATGGGGCCCAAATGAGGAGTTTTGTGTTATGGTCCGTTTCGATTCAAAAATGGTATGTGGGGGTTTTCGAGGTCGGAGATTATGTTTTTTTTTGTCGAAACTAATAAATTCAAGATGGCGGCCTCAAGATGGAGGACGAGTTGTGATTATGGTCCGATTCGATTCAAAATTGGTATATGGAGGTTTACGGGGTCGGAAATTATGAAACTATTGTCAAAATTCATGAATTCGAAATGGCGGACGAGTTTTGTGATTATGCTCCGATTCAATTCAAAATTGGTATGTGGGGGTTTTCGGGGTCGGAGATTATGGAATTTTCGTCAAAATTCATAAATTCAAAATGGCGACCCCACGATCGAGAACGAGTTTTCTGTTAAGCTCATATTTCATTGAAAATTGGTATGTGGGGGCTTTCAGGTTCGGAGATTATGACTTTTTAAAGACAAGCTTTTTTCTAAGCCATGTACTAAAACGTATAAAATAAATTTAAGTCGTCGCTGACAATGATTTAATAATTTTTTGTTTAATTATTTGTTTTAAAAAAGCTTG
This sequence comes from Gonioctena quinquepunctata, assembly GCA_018342105.1. Lineage (NCBI taxonomy): Eukaryota > Metazoa > Arthropoda > Insecta > Coleoptera > Chrysomelidae > Gonioctena > Gonioctena quinquepunctata. The sequence continues at coordinate 22,508 of JAFIRS010002307.1, read as the reverse complement.
TCGCGCGAATTGTAATAAAATTAATACTTGACAAGTTGTTACCTACCAACCATTCATTGCCCACATAATTAATTGGTATCCATTTTCATGAATACTTCGCACAACAAGCTTTTTGTAACCAAATAATTCAACAAAAAATTATTAAATCATTGTCAGCTATGACTTAAATTTATTTCATACGTTTGAGTACACGGTTCGAATAAAAGCTTGTCTTTAAAATGTTTTTTTTATTAGTTATTTATTTAGTTTCACTTGTTAGTTCGATCGTTAGGGTCAAATCTCGCAAGTGAATTTTGACCGACTTCCAGTCGTCCGATTAATTTGAAATTTGGCAGGTGTTCATAACTCTGGTGAAAATGCATTATAAAATTAAAAAAAAAAAAAATTGTGGCTTAAGATGGCGGACGAGATTTGTGATTATGGTCCGATTCGATTCAAAATTGGTAAATGGGGGTTGTCGGGGTCGGAGATTACGAATTTTTTGTCAAAATTCATAAATTCAAGATGACGGCTCCAAGATGGCGGACGAGTTTTGTGATTATGGTCCGATTCGATCCAAAATTGGTATGTGGAGGTTATTGGGGTCGGAGATTATGTTTTTTTTTGACAAAATTCATAAATTCAAGATGGCGGACGAAGTTTTGTCATTATGGTCCAATTCAATTCAGGGGGGGTTTCGGGGTCGGAAATTATGAAATTTTTGTCGAAACTCATAAATTCAAAATGGCGGCCTCAAGATAGAGGACGAGTTTTGTGATTATGGTCCGATTCGATTCAAAATTGGTATATGGAGGTTTTCAGAGTCGGAAATTATGAGTTTATTATTCTCTTTTCGATAAAACTAAATGCTCTTTCATATTTTTCCTCCGCTACCTATTTCCTCAGACTAATTTTGGAGAGAATACGAATATTCTGCATGTCTCGCAAAATAATTCGACATTTCATTTTATCTTGAAATATTTACTTCCAACTGTAGGACTTGGCAACTCAGCTGGAAGCAAAATAGACAGTAACGTGTCTTGAAAATATATTTTCGGGTCGTAATTTGGTAGAATTGTAAAAATATACGGTTTCAAAATGAACCGGACTATCTACGTAGTCAAAATGACTGGAATATGTAAAATTCAAAAATTTAATTTTTTCACGTATAGCTTTTTAAAATACCACACTTGTTATTTTTTTCTCAATAGAACCAGTATATTCATTCATATTTCATCTAATCCGTTTCTTTCTGGTGGATGCAAAATGTATGCTTTATGAAAGGAAGCAAAATTGCTGCGAGATGTATATATATATATATATATATATATATAACTTTGAATTGTTGGTTGGCGGGAATTCGGTCGGAATATTGAAGAAAACCATTTGCTAAATTGTAGACGTTTCGAAACTATTGTTTCATCTTCAGGACTATTTAGAGTGGCTTTCCGAATTCAAAAGTGGTGATATAGATAACTTCGACATAAAATATAAATACATGTACAGGTTCATGAAATACGTTAACACCGTCACAAAGAAATGAGCAACCTGAACTGTTTTGGAAGAACTTTGCTGACCGGGCATATCCAATGAATATATTTTATTGAAACGCTGGAATATGATTGCACAAATCATATTATTCGTGCCACTATAGGGAAAATTCACATCAGCTACCTTGTAAGGGTAGTTTACGCTTGCAATTTTTCGAAAAATTGCTGACCGAGGAAACAAATATTAGAAAATAAACCTTATAATAAACAACTCAATCTTATGATCAATACACTTCAAAATTCTATAAAAAACATGACTCCTCGTGTTACATATGTTACAGTTTAGTTCACCATTATTCTATTTGAACGGCACTCTTTCAATATACTGTATGCACTTTATAACTCTCATGTTCTCAACTAACAATGCAAATAAAATTAAAATATTTTGTTTATTCATGGCAATCTTCGATGGGATAGAAATGGGTCAAAATCAGCTTCCTCTTATTAACAATGATATGAGGTGATTTTTCGAACCGGGAGTTACTGACCGGGAGATTTTGGTAAAGCTATTTTATTGAAATGGTAGATAATGAGGTATCCAGTAGATATTTCAATAAAACCCTGGAATATGATTGCACGAAACATATTATTTGTGCCATCATAGAAAAAATTCTCATTAGTCTCCTCATAAATGTGACTATCGTCGTCAAGATTGACCATTGTCTGTTTAAGTTGCATTTCATTTATTTATTTTTTGAAAATTGATAAGATGCAAATTGAACCGGTCAATTCAGATATATATATATATATATATATATATAGAAGAATCCTTTTTAAATTCGAGTGACTCACCACTTCTTGAATCGAACATGACCTCCATAAGAGCCCATTTGGAATTTTAAAATGTTTTCACACTTATGTTTGAGTAATCATGATCAATTTTGATCAAAGTTTTAACTATATATGACTATACCAAGAGTGTTGTCTGTTGTGACATGTTATTTCATCAATTGCTGCAAGTGAAAGGGTTTAACCTCACTTTCAGTTCCTGATGAAGAGACAATAAATGACTCGAAAGCTTGAATAGAAAAAAGAGTTCACTTTAATTTCCATACCCTTGTTGACTGCATACCCGAATTTAAAAAGGATTCTTCTTTAACTTAGACAGTCGTCTAACCTTCACACCTATATATATATATATATATATATATATTTATATATATATATATACATTTAGATATAACGACTGAAAATTGGTATGAACAGTGGGGAATAACGGGGATCTTAGGTCAGCACTGTTATATATATATATATATATATATATATATATATATATATATATATATATATATATATATATATATATTTATATATATATGTTAAAGTGGATTTGTAGAAAACTTATTTTTAAAAACTTTTTATTTTTATATAATATAAATACAATTTTACGTACATGGCAATACACGGACGACTAGGGGAATAGAAGTGACGCTCCTCTGATCGGGACATCCTTTTATAAGTTTGGAAATGCTGATGCAGAACTGCGTCTTGTTTACGATTCTGGATGCTTTTTGGGGCCCAGGTGGCTGGATGCTGACTATGCTGTCCTTCTTGACCTTGCAACATTGTTGCATACTACGTCGCCAATAACTGCTTAGAATACGGTGATTTTTCGATATAACAACTCCCTTGATTTGTTGAAAATATAAACAGGATGTTCATAAAATCAGATGTGGAATCATCTGCGACTGAAAGATAAACTTCATTTTAATGGTGGATTTTTCAATTAACAGAAAAATCTTTCTATCAATATTCAATTGAGAATGTTTCCCTTTTCAACAACTCCCTTCTTTTGAAAAAAGTTGATGCTAAGGGTGCAGCAACTTTTAGGCGTAGACTCTCTTGGTACAGGAATTCAGTTCTATGACTTCTTCTTCAATTTCTTCACCAAGATGTATACTAGGACGTCTTCTTGGAGGAAAGAGCCTGGAAAGGACTCTCAGGGGAGAATGTTGGCCTGGAGGTTTTGGGGGATGATCATCTTCTCTTGATGTCATAATTCCTATTTTTACAGATTTATGTTTCCTACACTTACAGAAAACATATAAGATTATCAAACAAACAATTAATACAATAATAAAATAAGTAAACCAAGAAATATGTTTTGTAACGAAAGGTTCATTTATAATTTCATCAAGATCATCAGAGTATTGATTCAATTTATGTTGTGCAATATTTAAATCATCAACGTTTAGTTTTCTTAATTTCAATGGTTTCAAGACAGGCATATTATGTTTTTCAGGAAGGTGCTTACAGCATTCAAATGGTATCAGAATAGGATTACTATTATAAGTAATATTTTTCTCAAGAGTTACGTACGTGGAATGTACTCTGATGTTACCCACAAAAGCATTACAATCTGCCTTCAATTTCAAAATTGAATTGTTTTGAATAATTTTGGTAAATGGTTCAACATTTAAACAGGTGATTGTTAATGGTAAAGGATCTTATATTAACCAGATATTCGAATCCAAATTAAATACATTATAGTCCTTTGCAAAAAGTAGAGACATCTGACAAGTTCTAGGTATTTTGACTGAATATTTAAATAATTGAGCTTCACAAATAGCATCATTATCTATAGGAAATGGCAAAATGTTTGAACAAATTCTCATACTAGGGCCTACAATTTTACAATCATCCAAATTTTGAAGTGTAAAATACAACATGGAATCACCTTCTTTCGCTATATATTTTGAGTTTGTAGGTAAAATATGAGAAAGTCCAGTCCTGTTGTCATGGATAGGAATGGGGTATAATTGATAGGAAGTATATAATTCAGGTTCAACAAGTGGGATTTTTAGAATAAAAACAACTCGTGATTCGGTCTGAAAGGCCTGAAGTTCAATCAAATCCAAATATTGAGCAATGGATGAGATTTTTGCAGGAAGGGGTAAATTACTTTTCTTCGCTGATTGTGAAATATCTTGAAGGGCATGTTCTAAATCCCATGGGGTAATTATTGAGGTATGGAGTATTTTCAATCTTGCGAAAGTGATTGAATCCAAAATGTCGTCTAAATATGATTCAATAAACAAATAGCTTTCCATAAGTGATTCACAGACTTCCAAAGTTTTTACTTTTGAGTCTATGACTAATATATCATTTGAAATATCTAAAATGGAATCTTCGATTTCCTTAAGATCCTTGTTGAATGTCTCCTCGTCAATTTGTAATTTTCGAATAGTTGTATTAAAACTTTTTATTACTGATGTAGTTACTGAGATTTGTTTTTTCAATAGGTTTTCCAATTGATATTCATCTCGCGTAATTTTATTAATACATTCGTTGAAATATTCACCATCACTACTATCCAAATTGCCGGTAATGGCTTTCCAAAAAGTATCAATACCATTGATCAGTCCTCTTTTTACTCGTTTTCTTTTTCCAATATGGTTTGTATCTAAATATATTTCTTCAAGTTTTGAATCTAATGATTCGGCAATTTGTGTTAATAAACTAACATGAGTTTTAACATCTGCATAAAGAAAGTTTATCCGTGTATTATCAGTTTCTAAAAATAATACTAAGCTTTTTAATAGTTCATGATTATGATTCAAAGCGTTGCCTATTGCAAGTATATCTTTGTAAACAAGTAATGTCCACTTCTCATTTGAGAGTTTCATATTGTCCTTTTGATGATAATAAATACCTATGGTATTGTTGATGGGGACCACGTCGTATTGTCCGAATGCCATCGCTGTAATTACTGTGATAACTGCGAGGAACAGCATTTTTATCTGAAATGAATTTATTCAGAATAAGGTTTCATTCTGTCGAAATTTATTTTTGATTGTTGGTTTGTTTCTAAATTCTTCAAAAGGGCTGAATTTTTTAAAATTTCAAGTATTTGAAAGGGTCCATTAAATTTGTTTTGGAGTTTATTTCCAATCTGACTCTCTTTAACGTAGACTTTATCTCCTACCTTATAGTCAGGGGATCATGTTTAATGTTTTATCAGGCTATCTTGGCTTTTTTTTGCATGCCCGTTTTTGTCTAGCAATTTGGTAATAGTATGAGATTCGATTATTCAAGTCTCGGATATATTTAGTTATTAAATTCTTTTCATTATATAAGGTTTTAGGTGGTCTAGTTGAAGTGTGTCCGAATATTAATTCGTACGGGGTGAATCCATGAGTTTTATTTTTTGTGTTATTGTAACAAATAACCGCATATGGGAGAACATTTAAAGGGTGTTCATCAGGGTTTTCCGTTTGATGTGCTCTAATCATTTCCATCAGGGTTGCATGAAACCGTTCGAGGCTTGCATTACTTTGAGGGTGATTTACACTTGAAAAAGTCAATTTGATGTCGTATAATGTACACAAGTCTTTCATAGTATAATTATTAAATTCTCTTCCACTATCACAATGTATTCTTAAAGGTGTTCCGTAATGTTGAAAGTATAATAAAAGTGTGTTAACTACTGACTTTGCAGATTTATCTTCTAATGGATAAGCCTGGGTAAATTTTGTAAGTTCGTCTCGAATTGTTAAAGCATAGTTTTTATTTGGAATTTCCATAATGTCGATATTAATTCTTTCGAAAGGTGTTTCTGGTGTTTCAGTTAGAACTAGTGGATTATTTAAATTTTGTCTGCAAATTTTAGTTTTTTGGCATGTTTCACATTGTTTTACATATTTTTCTACATCTATAGTGATTCCGGGCCAATTATACTTTTCTCTAATTCTTCTTAAGGTTTCATTAATACCTCAATGTAAATTTGCCTTTCCATTATGATATTGATCTAGAATCAAGGGGATTTGATCTTGATCTGGGACCTGAACTATATCTTGGCAAATTTGAAATTTAATTTCGTCATCATCTGCTGAAATGTATGATAACATTTCTTGAATTGGGTGATCTGGATTATTTTCAACATGATATATTTGATTTGATTCAAAAATGTGTCGATCTCTATAAAGGGAACTAAACATATATTCGATTGCATTTTCGGGATCATACGGTATAGGTATCATGAAATATTTCCTATTTTTTATGGATTTACTAGTTAAAACATTAATTTTGTTATACTGAAAATTTAATTCTTCTTCAAAAATGTCTTCGAAAAAATGTTCATGTATATTTGTTGTTTTATTTCTTTGTGGAAAAACAATTATGTTTATATGACTCTTGTCTAATAGTTGTTCGTTTGTAAATGTAAATTTTGAATAATCAATCAATGATTTTTCTTTGAAAAGTTTCGAAAAAATAGTTAATTCCTCTAAGACAGTTTCTTGAGCTACTTCGGTTTCAGTGTCAGATATTTCTTCCTCATCTTCATTTGCCATTAAAATATTTGAATGAAATTTTACACATTCTTTGAAATGATTAATTCTAATTCGTGATAGGGCATCTGCGTTCTTGTTGATTTTTTCGGGTTTATAAATAATTTCATAAGAGTATTAGTCCAAGGAAATATTTTATATCTTTAGGATTCTTTGGTTGTGGAAAATTTTGAACACATTCTACCTTTTCGGGATTTGGTTTAACTCCGTCCTTAGTAATTATATGTCCTAGATAAACGACTTCTTTTCTTAGAAACTCGCATTTATCGGGTTGAATTTTTAGGTTAGCTTTTTGTAATCTTTTAAAAATTTCCGTTAGTCTCGTAATATGTTCGTGAATGGTTGCTGAGTATACAATGATATCGTCCATATATACTAGACATCTCTCGTTTTGGATACCTAGGAGTATATTGTCCATTACACGTTGAAAAGTGCTTGGAGCATTTTTTAAACCGAAAGGAGTACGGAGGAATTCATAGTGTCCATTTTCAACTGAAAAAGAAGTTTTGGAAATATCTTTTGGATCAATTTCAATTTGGTGAAAACCTGAGGCTAAGTCAAGTGTTGTAAAGTATTGACAATGTCCTAGTTGATCAAGTAAATCAGTTATGTTCGGAAGGAGGTATTTGTCGTCAACTGTCACTTCGTTTAATTTTCTATAGTCTATTACAACTCTCCATTTTTGTTTTCCGGATGCGTCCATTTTTTTTGGAACAACCCACACTGGGGATGACCAAGGTGAAATGAAGGTTAGATAATTTTTTGTTCTAACATTTTCGAAATTTGAGTCTTAACTTCATTCTTATGTACGTAAGGGTAACGATAAGATTTTGTAAAAATTGGTTTTGAGTCACCTGTATCAATTGAATGTTTAATTTCGTTCGTAAAAGTCAAATCGAGATAAAATATATATGAAAATTCAAGGCATACTTCAATTATGAGTTCTTTTTCTTCCTCATTTAAATGGTCAAGTCTCAATTGGTTTTTTATTTCTTGACTTCTGTCTGTCTGTAAGTTATATTGAGTAAAATCTGAAATATTATAATTCATACTGTTTCTGAATCATTTACTATTTCTAATTTTAAGTCTGAAAAATCTATTATTTTTGGAATGCAATTTATATTAACAATTGTTGTGAAAAATTCTCCTTTTTCGTTAATTTTTACTAATGCGTTCGAAAGTCGAACTTTTTCTTTTTCTTGAGCTAACAGTATAGCTTCACAATTTTTCAAATCAGATTTCAATTTGAATACTTTTTCTGTCCTTTCTTCTATTGAAATTATATTTTCTATTTTTGGTCTGAAAGTTGAAGGTATTTTCAATTGTTGATTTGTGATGGAGATTTCACTGTATTCGTGCAATTGATCTTCTCCGGTTGTTTGTCTTGTATTTCTAATAAATTCGTTTGCGTCGTAAGGTTGTTCATAATCTGACCGTCTGGAATTTCTTCCACAATAGGTGGCTTGTCTCGGTCTATGCGCTGGTAAAAATCCTGTGTTTGCAATTCGTCTGAATAATCATAACTGTTTTCGTACGATTCATCATAACATTGCGTATAATAAAGTAAGAGTCTTCTTGATAGTAAAAGTTGTCGTAATCAACATATGACTCGGGTTCATAATGTTCATTAAAATGATGAGCTCTTTGATTCGGAAAATTCGGGTTTTTCTGGATAACAGAAGGTCTTATTTGGTTTTGTTGAATGGGTCTCATTTGTGATGGATTTTGTTGGAATTGATTTCGTTGAAATTGTATTGGTTGTTGATTTGGAAATTGTTGTGTTTGAGTGTTCTGGTATACTGCTTGTGAGTTTTGGAATCTCTGAAAGTTTGGATTTGGATTCCTATTGAAATTTGGATTTTGATAGAAATGAGGGCTTTGATAAGATTGGGGATTTTGATTTGAATGAGAAAAATTGGGATTTTGATGTCTATTAAAAGATGAATATTGGATTCGTGGATTAGTTGGTAATTTTCTTGGTGGAAGAGAAGTTAATCCTTTATTGTTTGAATTGGATTGTCCGAATTTTTGGGTTTCGAAATAGGATAGTTGCAGTTCCTTTTTTATTCTAAGGGATGCTTCCACCATGTCTGTTGGGTTACTCGCACGAATAATATGTCCGAGTTTTGGTTCTAATCCGGTTAATAAGGTATTAAGTACCATTGATTCTATTAAATTGGATTGTGCCACTTTTTGTATTTGCGCCAAATTCGATTTCTGAATACACTAAAGCATTTTTGCGTTATGTGTCTGTAATCTATAGAAGAAAGCAAGAGCATTTTCGCCATTTCCCTGTTTTATTCTTTGCAAATCTTGAATTAGTGATGTTAAATCTCGTGAATCTCCAAAGTGTGCATTCAAAAGACTTGATATCTGTATACGTTTCTGGGTTTCGTGAATTTATCAATTGGGCTGCCTTCGATTTTAATTTTTTTCTGATATGAATAGTCAAAAGAGTTTTTTGTTGACCTATTGCCATACGTTGGGCATGATCACAAGAATTCAAAAAGGTACTTAAGGAGATTGAATCTCCGTCATATTCGGGTACAATTGAAAATATTTCGGAAAGTCTATAAGGTTCGATTTCGGGAACATTTTCGTCTAGGTCATGAGCATTACCATGATCATTGTCATCAGAGATAGACATTGTGAATGAAACTTGGGTGAAATTGGGTGAAAATTGGGTGAAAAATGGGGTATGTCACTGTTTGGGATGAACAAAACAGAACTTTCTTAAAATTAATAGTTAGTTTAAGTTGTACTGCTGAATTTAATTCATACAGCTGAAATCTAATGACTAGAAAAAGATGATTCTATGTTACTTACAATTATTTTCCTACTGCTAGGCGACAGAAGATGAAATCCTTTCTACTGTGTGAGCGTTGCTACCCTGGGATGAGCCTCGTTTTGCGTGTTTCCCAGAGCCACAGAGACCGTCTTCTTGTCTTTTCTTTTTTCTTTCTTCTTACTTGCTAGGGTTCTTGGTTTTCTTCTTGTTTCTTTTTTTGTGTTTCTTTCTTCTTGTTTCGCTTGCTGTTGGGTGACGGAAGATGAAATCCTTTCGACTGTGTGAGCGTAACTACCCTGGGATGAGCCTCGTTTTGCGTGTTTCTCAGAGCCACAGAGACCGTCTTCTCGTCTTGCGTTGGGTTCTTGCTTCTTGAAGGTTTGGAAACCACCACCCTGGTATTTCGGGGTGTTGTAGAAATCCGCACGACTGCGCCAATTTGTTAAAGTGGATTTGTAGAAAACTTATTTGTTTCTTTCTGATAAGCTCGATTATGTTTAAATTCATGTCGTGTCCGCCTAACAATCCGCATACCGGTTTCAGGCTTTGGCCCTCATCAGTAGGGAGTAGTCACCAGCCAGAGATCCGGAGAGCTCTGGCCGAAGCGAGACACAACATAAACAAAATCATCATCGAGCTTAAAACATCTTTAGGTGCGTCGGAAAAGATAACTTTTAACCGGCGGCACCTAGTGACAGAAAGAAACACTCCATACATTTCTCCTACCTCGATAGGATTCTAAATAAAAGATATTTAATGAAAGAAAAAGAAAAAGCCATATGAAGGGTGAGAAAATAAGAAATCAAATGCATAAAGCACACAAAGTCTTCTTCACAAAAGGTTCAATATAAATTGAAACACAATTGGTAGACCGACAGGCGAAAAACAACTACTTTCCTAGCAAATACCACGCAGAACGTTGAATGATATTCACCTGACAATCCATTCAAACTTCCATATAAATGGATATTGTTCGCAAATGTTTCTTTCTTATAAGCTCGATTATGTTTAAATTCATGTCGTGTCCGCCTAACAATCCGCATACCGGTTTCAGGCTTTGGCCCTCATTGAACATTGTCATTGAAATCCACTGGAATAAGGTTCCAGGGCAAAGAAAAGCCAAAAAGTTTTTTGAACTCATCGCCAAAGAAAGCTGAACAGCTTCTCGAGTTAAACAAGCAAGACTTGAAACTGACAAGCCAAAAAGCTTTTGAGCTCATCGCCAAAGAAAGCTGAACAGCCTCTCGAGTTAAACAAGCAAGACTTGAAACTGCTACTGCTCACCGGACATTGTCCTCTGAGGTATCACTAAAAAAAACTGGAGAAATCAGACAGTGAACTGTGCCGTTACTGCGAGAATTTTGCTGAAACTGCAGAACACTTGCTTTGCGACTACCAAGTGCTGTTTTGCAAAAGGCTTGAGTTCCTCGAAGGAGTTTTACTAACGACCTTATCCACCAGGAACTCAGTTCCCAGGAAACTGATACGCTTTGCAGGGAGTCTCGGAATCCCGGGTCTTGAATAGGTGAAGGGTAATGTACAAAAGACCTCACAGGTCGATGTATGGAGGGGCTGAAGAGCCATATCAACCCCCCCTATGATCTACTCTTTTGAAATGTATTTAATTACGAATCTTTCGAAAATTATTAATTTATTTATATATAGCGTACTATTTCTGTAAGCTCAATCAGTTTTTTTTTCCCAAATCTTGTCTGTTTTCATTGTCACGAATACACTACTTCCACAGCAACAATATGTACAGTGGTAACAACAGCAAGCTGGTGAGTACCTTACCCTACCCCACACTATGGGAATCCGAATACGCTGGATCAACGCGCTAGGTATATCCTGCTACCGAATCATTTCAGCCACGGTGGGTCCGCCTGATGAGGCTACTGGCTCTGGGATGTCAGTACCCGAGAGACTAAATGCGCCGCTTCCCGCCAAGTCAGCAAGGAATACAATCATCAGTGCCTATAGATAAAGGACTTCCCCGTCTCTACCGAATATGGTATGTTTTTCATTGGTCAACTATCTATCACCCTGCCCCCCAGAGTCCAACACCTTGTGGCAAGGCAACGGCAAGCCTATGGGTAGGCACTCTTTCCCTGCATACCCATGTCAACAGGAGAATTCCAATATCAGCAAGATTGCTCTCGCATCAACCATATCCGCCGCTTACTTTCTTTCAAAAGCTACTAGGTATGGTACCATGAGAGGGGACATGGACTTTACCCAGCTTTGTCTGGGATCGTCACAAGTATTACCCCCTGTCGGCCTAGACACATGGCGGGTCTAGGCCCCACACTTCTTCCTCATTTGATTTTATGGAAAATTGAATGGATAAATTTTGATTAGCAAGGGATTAATTTTCCGAAGAGGAGGACGTCATATTAACTATAGTTTGATTCTCTCAATTAGTATTACCATAACAGGTAAGTGATGAGATAAGGAAAATTTCTGTTGTGGTTATCTACCTGAAAGAGCACAAAAAAACAAATATATAATAACAACATAAACGATTCCAAAACCCAGTTCTCTGTGAATTTTATGGAACGTTGGATAATTATATCATTTTCTACATTTTTCCAATATTCAATAGTTTTCGAGTAGTAAATTTCAAATAATTCAAAGAACTCTGGAAATTTTATAGTCTGTTGGAATCGGGGATGTGTATTCGTGTTGTATCTGTCATATTTTTGTTGCTGTAATGAAACACCATCTTTTATTATCATATCATCCATGACTGGTCCCCAGCAATTATGATATTTTTTATGATACATATAATGGAAGTAAAGGAAGACATCACCTAATGGCCTAATCATTTGGAGACATCAGAAAATACTTAATTTAGGGATCAAAACTGATCAATTACAATAATAGGATTATTTTTTTTTGGTTATTTATATTATATAATTATATATCAAGGATGACGAGATATTGTTCAAGAAAGAACATATCAGGGTATAAAAGTAACTTTAGGATTACGATGAGGAATAATTTTATTCATTACTTCAGAAGTATTTTTTTTTATTTCCTTTTTTTGAGAATTTTTCCATAATTTATTACAGAAATAAAATAATTAATAAAAAACCTTTTTGAAGACAAGCTTTTATTCAAATGCACTAAAAAGTAAAAAATAATTGCTTTGGATGTGTGACGTAGGTTATTCCGTGACTTATAGATTCAATTCAATACGTACGCCCTAACCTATGCATTTTTGTTTAAGCATCGTTATTATGAGGCCTTTTTTCCTGTAAGTTCTGAGCTATCTAGTCCTTCAATGAGGAGACTATCTAGAGATTAACTCATTCGCCATCTTGGAGTTGCCATCTTCAATTTATGAATTTCAATTCAAAATCAATAATCTTCGACTTAATTCGTAATCTCTGACCCCGAAAACCCCCACATACCAATTTTGAATAGAATCGGACCATAAACACAGAGATTATCGGCCATCTTGGAGCCGCCATTTTGATTTTATGAATTTTGAAGAAACATTCCTAATCTTCGACCATGAAAACACCCACATACCATTTTTTCCTCTACATACTCCATGTGCTGCCATTTCGATTTCATAAATTTTGACAAAAAATTCATAATTTTCGACTCCGAAAACCCCCACCACAAATATTGAATAGAATCGGACCATAATCACAAAACTCTTTCACCATTTTGGAGCCGCCATCTTGAATTCATAAATTTTTACAAAAAATTAATAATCTCCGACCCCGGAAATCCTCACACCAATTTTTTTATCGAATCGGACCATAATCATAAAATTTGTCCGCCATCTTGAATTTTTTTATTTTGACAGAAATTTCACATTCTCCGTCCCTGAAAACCCCCACACACCAATTTTGAATCGAATCGTACCATTATCACAAAACGTGTCCATCTTGGAGCCGTCATTTTGTTTTTTTTTTCCAACGAAAATTTCATAATGCATTGTCACCGGAATTATGATCACCTGCCGAATTTCAGCTCAATCGGATGTCGGTAAGTGTTCCAAAAATGGATTACAAATTTTGTACCGGAAAGAATGACAGCATATGAACGAAGCAAGTTAAATAAAAATGTGTAATAAAACATGGCAACAGCGCTGGATGCCGTATCGTGCTGAGTATGAAAGATATTATGCAAATTGGACGCAGTATCATACTAAATATGAAAACAAATTTTCCCGGACGTGATAATGATATGATGGGAAAGGACGCAATATTATATAGGAATACTTTTTTTTTTTTTTGAAGTTTTTGATGATCTGAAACCAGCTTTGAGTAGGATTTTTTGTGTAGAACCAGTATACTCTATCAGAATTGACCTAGATAGCGTATTTCTGGTGGACGCAGTAATGTACGCTTCCTGAAAGGACGCAGTATTATAGGCAAGATGTATATATATATATTCTTCAGTATATCAAATGTTTATCTTTCACTCCTTTGACAGCATTAATTAAACCACTCATCACAATCCATGTTTCCATAGTTTCTAGTTTTTGTAGAAACACTCTAAAAAATATTATGATTTAAAATGTCTTTGACTTTGACTTTGAATTCCTTTAGAAGAGTGGGATTTTCCTCATTGATGATATTCAACTAAATATACACTTCCAGAATGTTTGCTCATGGAGTAACTTTTCTCTAAGAAAAATTAGTTTGTCGTTAATTCGCATGGGTATTAATGACTTCATTTTGTAAAACGCCATTTCTAGATGAGGTTATCAGTATTATCTGAGTCTATGGGATCTTGACAAATAAAACATCACTTGAACCTTCTTTGGAGAGTTTCTGCAAAAATTTCCACTACCTCGATTATTTACACTGAACTCAAGTTCTGTGATCGTTTACTTTTTTCGAAATGATTGAGAAACATATTCACTACTTCGATCTTTTACACATAACTCAAGTTCGGGGATCGTTTACTTTTTTCGAAATGATTAGGAAATTATTTTTATATAAAACAACAAATCGTTCTTGAGAAGGTTCAGATTATTTCTCCATTTTTTAGTATAGTTCCTTATTTTTGGGGATCTGTGAAATGTTTTTGGTGGATCATGAAACCCTTCATATGGACCACTTCTAGCACCCTCGATTTTTAGTCCAAAAAGTTTAGTTTCTAATATTCTTTATTCAAATTATATTTCAGAATAATGAATTTGAATTTGACAGATGTCAGATAATTGACATTTACCTCAAAATTCAATATCTACAACATCTGAAAACAAAATTGATTACCAACTGATCACCAATAATTAGTGGAATAAACTCAGTTAAATTAAAATTAAAAACAGATAATTCATCTTGAAAATGGATTGGCTGTTGCCAATTTTCTTGTTATTCAAATAACATTCATCTGAATACTTCCTTAGAAGAATTACATAGGGACTCGTAATAGTGTCAAATGGACATCACACATCATGAAATTGTTTGTCCCCCGGTAGGTTATACCTAATCCAAGAAAAAATATGTAAAATAATTCAATGATAGAGATGGCGAAAGTAGGGTATCGTGTCTTCTTGAAGAATTGATTCACTGCATATCACTAATTAACGGCAACAGATGAATATTTGTTTATAATTATGTTTATGTTTAAAAAAAAACTTTGAATATACGAATATGTTGATTCTCTGGTAAATTGAAAAATTAGAGCATGTTAATTCAGATAATGAGAGTCTGTCTGTGTCAAAGAGTTACTTCCATTCAACACTTGTGCCAATTCATTTTCAGATTGGGCAATATTTGATGATTTTGCCCCAGCATTTAGAGCCATTTTTATTCAAGGAAAATCCATCTCTGTCTTGTGCCCTCAGAGCTGCTGAACAAGAGTACATCAATGTGTCTGATGGAGATGGTGCTTTGGCACACATATTTTTAACTGTTGTAGCTCGAGGAACGTCCCAAGTTTTTTGTGACCGAATCCTTTCGATTTGTGAGCTCAGGCAAGATGCTGGTCGACAACTTGCTCATGATATAAGTGAGTAAAAAATGGGCAATATTATAATGTATGCATTACATTACAATTGATTGATTGATTTCATTTCAATTCCTATTTAAATTTTTTATACATTCCACATTGTACATAATTGAGAAATCCAGTCAAAATAAAGTTGTTTTTACCATGGGCAGATAAAGAAAAAACGGTAAGCGCGATTAATGAAGCTTCAGAGTTCTTGAATTTGGGGTTTTTTGATATCTTGAAAGAAGATCTTACACGTTTTTACCAAAAAGAAGTTGAAGAAATATGAAAATCAATTCAATATGTTCTTAACGACTATGAAAAAATAAGATGCACTATTATAAACCCTCAAATTCCAAAACTCTATTCACTTATAAAACTTCATAATGAAAATTACCCTATCCGGCCAGTAGTATCTTTCATTACAGCACCATCAGTAAAAATTTTTGAGAAATCAATAGATCTCATCAAGAGTAATTGTAAATTATTTAAGACATAAAGATATTAATATTGCTTACAGAACAAATAATACTTTGAGAAAATTTATTTATAACAACAAAGATCGAATTGAAAAGTCTGACAAATCTAGAGTATTTAAACTAACATGAGGTACTTGTCCAAGTTTTTACATAGGACAAACCGGTAGAACTTTTAAGCAACGCATATCTGAGCATAGAAACAGTTTTATTAAGGGCAAATCTAATTCAACTTTCGCTAACCATCTCCTGACTGAAAAGCATTGCTTTGCTAATGACATTGAACTTTTGCATGTAGAAAAGAAAGGTCAAAAACTCAATCTCCTAGAGAGCTTAGAGATTAACAAAGACAAGAATTCCCAATACTTATTAAATGACCAGATTAATTTGAATAATTCTCCCCTTTTAAATCTGTTTACTAGAAATTGAACTATATTTCGTCCAATAATCACTTAATTACCTAATATCCAACTGACTACCTGCTTCTATTATTTATATCAAACCTCCGTAATTTTAATTTAGAGTCCACTTGAAAAAGCTATAGTATAGCAAAACACGTGTCGTGGGTTTTGTAAACCAACTTTTGTGAAAATCATATTGAAGTGTTTTTTAGTTTACCTTTAATTCTATCTTTGTTTAGTACATGTGATTTGCATATTAAAATTAGATATTGATCATAAATATGATGGCATAAAAGGGTAAAGCAATTTGGTAAGATTATTTTAAAATGATTGAAATATTCCATACAGGAAAGATTAATATTTCTATAATGATCCTCAGAATGCATAAACAATGCTGAATTCCAAAGATTTGACTGAAACATATTTTTATATAAAAAACATATTTGTTAAGATGAAAGTATATAAAATCCGATAGAATTAAAAAAATGCGACTCTCTCAATTACTTCGTAGACATTTTTTAGGGAATTAAATTAAATGGCGATTTCTTATCAGCCATGTAATTCAATTTTTTTATTGCATCCCTTCATAGTGTGAAATGTGAACACAAAAATGTTTATAAATAATAACGATTCTGAAGTATACATCTCTATTCCAATCCGAAATCTAAGAGTTCATTGACCACAAACAAGAGTTCATCCCACTTAAAAAAAAAAATGTAGTGACAGTGGGAAATTTTTCAGAACGGCTTTTTTTTTGGAATTTACCGCTAATTGCAGGAATACTTCCACCTCCGGAGAAATGATAGAATTATAATATTAATGATTTCATGAACTTTTTGATATGACAAGTTTGTACTTTAATTTGATTAACCCACATATAAAAACATATTTTTTGGGAATTTCCTGAAAAAATTATTTAATACAGCATATTTAGGAATTCTGTTCCCAAACGTACTATTGTAATGCTATAAAAATTCATAAATTGAATAATAATTTACTACAAAAATTACATATGAAATAACATTTGTCATGAAGGAATTATTTTATTTTATTTGCCAATACAAACTGTCCCTTTACAGGCTGTATAAAGGCATTTCTCATTGATTTAGGAGTTACTACTTATACATTAATATACAGGGTGTAACATAAGTACGTTAAAATATTCAAGTGACGTATTCCTGAGACAATTTTGAGAAAAAAAGTCTATATAAACTTGTGTCCGGAAATGCTTGTTTTTTTTTGTTCGCTTTTTAAAAATAACTTTTGCAAAAAATAAGTTATTTGCACGAAATTTTGTACCCGGGGTTTTTTTGACGTGGGAAATCATAATTTTGTATTAATTTTCATGTAACATCTAGAGGGCGCTGCGTACGCTGTCATTATTTATTTCAAATTGCCCTAACATTTTTGACAGTAAACTTTTGGTACTTTTCATGAAAAAATCTTATTCCCACACCTTTTCCAAGTAAAAAAGGTACACTTCCTCAACAACGCTGGAGGTGATCGTTTTCGAGATATTTACAATTTTCTATATCGATGCATGTTACTTAGCTCCTAGGGCGCTAAGTGAAGTTGCTGAGAACATTACAAAAACTAAGTATGTGGTAGGTCTCGTCAAAATATCAAAATAAACTACTTTTTTCCTATGAAATGTTTATCGAAAAATGATTTGTTTTCGAGATACAGATTGTTGAAATTTTTCAAAACATTATTGGTTTTTGTCATAAGTTCTTTGCAATTTTAGTTATTTTTCTTCTTCTTCTTCTTCTTCTTCTTCTAAACTGAGATTATCAAACTGCTTAATCAGTATAGCCAAATTTGATTTCAATAATTTTTGTCACTCTCCGCTTGCAAATTAAGTTCATTAAATCGAGTAGACTATGAACGTTCGTTTATAAAAATAGTAGTTCGCTGTCACATTTTTAACTATTCATTGACAAATTCACAGTTCGGAGTTTATAAAGTGATTTTTTGGTACCATGCCCGACTTTACGAATGCTGATATGGTTTTTGCATACGGCTTGGCTGACAGAAATTCAACGGAGGCCAGACGCATCTATCAGGAAAGGTATCCCCAACTCGTCACTCCTTGCGCAGCGACAATTGCGAATCTTTTCCGGCGACTTTCCGAATCTGGAAACTTTGAAAATAATTCTGCAGTAGGACGGCCACGGACTTCAAGAACTGTGGAATTGGAGGAGGCGGTTCTCGAAGAAATTAGTGGACATCCAGAAACAAGTACAAGAAAAATTAGTCAAACTTTAAATGTGAGTCACATGACCGTTTACAGAATTTTAAAGGAACAGCAATTATATAGTTATCATATTCAGCGTGTCCAGGCACTTACGCTACGTGATTTTCAACCACGTATCGAATTTGCTCAATGGCTTCAAAGAAAAGTCGAACAACATCCCCAAATTTTATTGAAAAACCTCTTTATAGATGAGGCTAATTTTTCAAGAAATGGTATCATGAACTTCCATAACAACCACATCTGGGCGGAAGATAACCCACATGCGATAACGCAAATTCATTTCCAAGACAGATTCTCTTTTAATGTATGGGTAGGCATAATTGGAGATTATTTAATTGGGCCCTATTTTCTCCCCTTACGTTTGAATGGAGATGCTTACCAAATTTTTTTGGAACATGAGCTTCCCCAGCTTATGGAAGATGTTTCCATTGGTCTCCGAAATCACTCTTGGTTTATGCACGATGGAGCCCCTGCTCATTTTAGTCTGATAGCAAGAAATTTCTTAGACGTAGCATATCCCCAACGATGGATAGGAAGAGGAGGCACTCAGCATTGGTCCCCGTGGTCACCGGACCTCAATCCCGTCGATTTTTTCTTTTGGGGACACCTAAAATGACTAGGTTATGCTAGCCCCATTGAAAACGAGGAAATGTTAAGGGATCGCATCATAGCTTTCTGCGAACCAATAAGAAACTCCCGGCATTTTTCAACGGGTGCGGAATTCATTGATGGGGAGAGCAGAAGCTTGTAATACTGTTGGGGGTCGTCACTTTGAACAGTTGTTGTAAAAGTTGTTTCGTTCAATTTTTATATGTTTAATTGCCTAATAAATTACATAGTACTTCTCCGAATTGTTTTTTTACAATCTACGAAATGTAGCACTTTCTAATTGAATAATTAAACCTGACAATTTTTTTTATTTGGATTGATTAAGCAGTTTGACAATGCTCAGTTTGAAAGAAGTCTGTGTTTAAAGTTTGATGAAAATAACTGCAGTTGCAAATAACTTATGACAAAAACCAACCATGTTTTAAAAAATATCAACAATCTGTATCTCTAAAACAAATTATTTTTCGATGAACATTTCATAGGAAAAAAGTAGTTTATTTTGACGAGACCTACCACATACTTAGTTTTTGTAATGTTCTCAGCAACTTCACTAGCGCCCTAGGAGCTAAGTAACATGCATCGATATAGAAAATTGTAAATATCTCGAAAACGATCACCTCCAGCGTTGTTGAGGAAGTGTACCTTTTTTATTTGGGAAAGGTGTGGGAATAAGGTTTTTTCGTGAAAAGTACCAAAAGTTTACTGTCAAAAATGTTAGGGCAATTTAAAATAAATAATGACAGCGTACGCAGCGCCCTCTAGATGTTACATGAAAATTAATACAAAATTATGATTTCCCACGTCAAAAAACCCCGGTATCAAATTTCGTGCTAATAACTTATTTTTTGTAAAAGTTATTTTTAAAAAGCGAACAAAAAAAATCCATTTTAACACCCTGTATCTCCGAAACAAAGCATTTCCAGACACAAGTTTATATTTCCAGACACAAGTTTATATAGACTTTTTTTCTTAAAATTGTCTCAGTAATACGTCACTTGAATATTTCAACGAACTTATGTTACCCTGTATAATACATATATAAAACCGGGTTATTTAACACCCTGTATCTCCGAAACAAAGCATTTCCAGACACAAGTTTATATTTCCAGACACAAGTTTATATAGACTTTTTTTCTTAAAATTGTCTCAGTAATACGTCACTTGAATATTTCAACGAACTTATGTTACCCTGTATATACATATATACCGGGTTATTCACGTTATTCGACACGTAACATTATGGCTAAAGCATTTGATTTTTAAGAAGTTTTTCTCTTAGGATGGATAGGGACCTATTAGCGCTACATTTAAAAAATATTTTCATGTTGTACAGGGTGTGCCAAAAACACGAAACGTATAAATGTTGTTATTTTTCAAATGTAATACCCTGTATATTATTTTATTTTCGGATTTTACAATCAAAATAAAGCCAAGTTTCATTAAGGTTTAATCCACCTAAACTTTATAGTTTTTGAAATATCTCTTATTTTGTGAAAATGTAATGTCAGTTTTAATGCTTAAATTCTTAACTGGTGTTTTCTTTTTTTTTAACAAATTAATGCTAGAGGCTGCTAACTGAACAACTTTTATATCGCACTTGTGAAATATAAACTTACTTATACAAGGTTTGTAAAAATTAAGGCAAAATAATTACAATCTTTAAACGGCAATAACTTGTTTAATTTAAATGGAACGCCCTGTATTTTATATCAACAGCAGATGTCAAATTTAATTGTCTATCGAATACTAGTATATATTCCTATTCCTCTTCACGTTTTCAAGTAAAATGCACATTTTCATTTTGCAAACTAATTGTGAGAAATTTATTATTTATCAAGTCGTCTATGGCATTTTGACGAATCATAATTGATTCAAATAAACACCGAGATCTAATAATAAATGCGTTTATTTTTCAATATTTTAAATGTTATAAATTAGTTTAAATATGAAGTAATTTAAAAAAAAATGGTGGCTATAAAAAAAGCAATATTTTATATCAAGTGTTCAGAATGGCGACCATCAGACTCTAAACACAAACGTATCCTCTTTCTAAAACCTTCAGCAGCCTTTGCCAACATATGCAGGCTTACATTTAGAAAAGCTTCTCACATGCGCTGTTTCATATTGTATTATAAATGATTCCTTTAATGTATCCCCATAAGAAGAAATCAAGTGACGTCAGGTCGGGTGACCTTGGGTGCCAATTTTGGAATCCATTCCTTCCAATCCATCGATTTCGGAAATGAACACTTGAAATGTTCACGGACCTCACCATGGAAATGTGCGGGAGCTCCATCCATTTGAAGCCACATCGTTCTTCTTATGTCTAAGGGAATGTCTTGTAATAGGACTGGAAAATGATTCGGTAAAAATTCTAAAAACAACATTCCATTTAAATGTCCTTCGAATAAATAAGGACCAATTAAATATTGGCCCATTATTCTGCCCCATACATTCACTGACCATATGTGTTGATTATGGATAATTTTAAATTGATGTGGATTGGAATCAGAATAATACTGGAAGTTATGTCTATTAACAGTCCCATTGTTATGAAAGGTGCACTCACTTAACAGAACTGAATTGAAAAAGTTTTCATCATCTGCAACTCTATCTAATACCCACATACAAAATTCATCTCGTTTCCCGAAATAGTTTTCGGAAAGTTCTTGGTGAAGCTGGATTTGATAAAAAATTGTTTTTTTTTTTTTTTGTAAAATTGTTTTTAACCGCTTTCTTAGTTGTTTGACCAACCCTCAGAAGTTAATGAAAACTTGTACGAGTTAAGATCACGGGGACCTTACCTTTTATAGTGGGATCCGAAACCACTCTTGGGACCTTGAAAACATTTTTCACCAGCTGCGGGAATCGAACCCGCGCCTGGTGGAAACAGTTGACACAAGACCGACGCTCGTGACACTGAGCCACAAGGATGGTAACTATATTTTTTAAGAACTCTGATACGCTTGCTTGACTAATACCGATATTTTCCGCAATTAGGTTTTGACTTGTATGGGGATTTTCGATTACAGAGGCAAATTCAATTTATTCCTTTTCTGTCACAGGTTTCTTTTTAATGAGTTTTTCATACTGAACACTTCCAGTTCGTCTAAATACTGTCAACTAAATAACTGACAACCATAAGTAAATTATAATACAACTTGTCAAAACGCCATAGATGACTTATTTATTAATACATTTTTTT